>APFE030548259.1:1545-46362 GCA_000404065.3 Pinus taeda
TCTATATGTTCCAAACTAGCTGCTCATGGGTAAGGGAGGAGGCTTATAAAGGAGAAGGAGTCTCCTTGAATAGGTAAAGGATGAGCTTTCCCCCAAGATAAGTGGATGGTCAGTCGAACAGACGTGCCAGAGAAAGGATGGTGACCTCAACAATGCTAACAACCAATTCTGGAGGGATCTGGATGGCTGGTTGTTAGAACAACTTCGCCCAAACAGGATCAGCGCGGGTGAAACACTGAGCTGGCGCGCTGACATCGCAGATCAGCTATAGAGGAGGTCTAGTCAGCGCTCAACAGGGCAAACGGAGGGTGCGTTGTCCGTAAAATGGGACCAGCGCGGAAAACACATGTGCTTCCACGCTGGCAGCGCAGAAGTAACACTAACCTCTGCCTGTCAGCGCGGTTATTTAATTAACAGTCGTGATGATTCATTTAACTTAGGCAAAGAGGGTTTTTTAGCCATTTTGAGGAGCATGAGCATAGGTGAATGTGGTTTCACAACACAGTAGGGAGACTGGCATGATGGCAGTGACATTTTACTGTGTAACACATTGGATGTTGGGGTCCTCCTGCAGAGTTATGAGGACCTCAAGTGCTTCTTCCAACATGTTGGTGCAAACTCGCACTACACCTCTGATTTCCTCCAATCCCATTGTGATAGCGCTAAGGCGCTATTCTCTAACTTCCAAGGAAGTGGATGGCTGCGCCTTTAACCACAACTCGACGATCTGAATATTCAGCTCCAACTAAACCTTTGTCATTTCTTCCCTTGCTCCGTGGACTCTTGTTGCTAACTTGTGGATCTACACTTCCACTGGTAGATCTGCTGGGATGGCCAGCTCCGGGATGCTTCGGAAAGCATCGTCTACCACCTGCACCAACTATTGATTTTGTGACACTAATTCGTCATGTTACAAACTGAGTTGTTCCATATTTATCTTTTGCTTGCTAAGGACTTAGATCACGTGGCCCTCCCTAGTGTGCAACTCTGTCGTTATCCCATCCTGCAATAGAGATAATGTCTCAGGCAGAATGGCAGCCAGATTAATGCCGACACCTTTCATCATGCTAACTGAAAACCTATCAGCCTCCTTCGATGTCACTAGAGCCCCTTCCGGCAACACTATTGTGTTTTCCATCTGCGCACGCAACATTTTCTTTGCTGCCAAGGATCCTACTATGAGGTTGGTTGAAAGGGTACCAACCTGAGGAGGGTGCACCTGTAACTCTTGCAACTACGCTTTGAGGGCCCCCAACACAGTTTGGTGCTCTCGCATAAAATCCTGAAGAGCCTCATTGGTTACATCGTGCACTGTCTCGCCAATGTCATGCAGATCACCCTTTGTTAGGGTGATCAGGTCAATGGACAATTTTGAGGCCTTGACCTTCTTCCTCGATCTTGAACTCTCTGCTAGGTGTTGGCACTTCAACTGTGTGGACACGGTCCATGGGTCCACACCTCCTTTTGTTTCTACTTCCTCTGTTTCCTGCCATTGCGAAGGCATTGCTTGGCCCTCTCCCGCCTTTGCGGCTGCTTCCTATGCTACTACTGCTGCTGCGACCTTTTCTTGCTCGACTACCTTCTGTGCCACTTCCCACATTACCTGCACCTTGGCTGCTGCTTGTTCCTTTCGTCGTTTCTCAGACAACTATGCGATGCACAACTTGGCATCGCCTTTCTTCTTCTGCGCTGCTGCCCTCTCGAGTTCTGCAAGATCTGGGGTGCGCCATTCTAGAGGCCATGCCTCCAACATAGTGAAAATGGCATCATCAGTGGCTACAAAGGGTAGCTTTTTCCACTGCTTCCCCAGATCCTTTCACGCTCTGATGTACATGTTGTGCATGTCTGCCTTAAATTCTGCAAAACTATGCAGATAGTTGTACACTGTGAGCAACAAGCATGGCTTCCGGTTGATCCACATTCTTATGTTCATCTCCATGAGCACCCAAAATATCTTGTTTTCACGTATCCTAGTAGCATCCTTCGTGGCCCAGAGCAAAGCGTACTACGCGGCCTCCAGTAGTTCTCTATCAATTATGGGGAATTGAATGTCCTTTGGCAATTCTCCTACTACAAGCACTATGGATAGAAAATTGGCTATCTTCCTAGGCTTCACAACAATTTTCTAAAAATTCTATGGAAAGGAATTCAGACCAATTAAACTGGACCCACTCCGCGCACTGCTCGGCCACTGTGACCACTGGCCTAGGTACCTCGTCGGCGCGGCACCTCTAGCCATAAATACCCATCATGCACTAGGAAGAGTAGCTGTCTGATGATGAAAATGGTGATGGGGCATAGTGGAAATGCAACACCCATATTAGGTTTAGCAACTTGGCCTTTTCCACACTGCGCAACCACTTCTGCGGCTCTAATGTTGTCACCACCCCATGGTGTTCTCCTTCGTGAGATTTTCAGTCTCACGGTGAGGGAACTTCTCGCAGGCAGTGAGGGAACTTCTCGCAGGCAATGAGGTCCCAATCTTCAAATTTCATGTTCAGCACGTGGCCCAAGTGCATACCTTCAAAGATAATACCATCTGGGAGGAGCAGGGCATGGAGGGAACTCCTAGTCTCATTTAGGTTCTTGGGCACTTTCGCCTTCCCTTTTCACAGGGGGACATAGGTGGGAAATTTTGTCACACAGTCCATAGGTTGAATATCCACCTCCATGCCTTCATATTCTTCCTCTGCGATGATAAGGGATTGCAAATATTCTTCTTCTTCATCTATTTCTATCATGACAGCTTTCCCTTTCTCCTCTATCGATAGTTTTTTGCATGGAGGGTTTTGCGGGGACACACGTACTGGACCCATTTACTTGTTTATCCTTCTTGGGCCTTGGCATATGGGGTGATTTTTGGATCTCCGCCACAATCTCGACACCTTCTGAAACATCCTCCACAGTTAGGGCCTACACGGCCTCACTGGCGGTCACCTCTTCTATTCCCAAACCATCCTTAATTGTTGTCATTGTATCTGTGTTGTAATCTGTCACTCGCAAATTCAGGGGCTCAATCAATGTTTGGCTCACAATACTCAGGGCTCTGCTCAATCGCTAAACCCACAAATGACCAAGTGTTGTTTGCTAGGTAGCCCTTTGTATTTTATAGTGCTTTTTGAATTTGAATTCGATCGTTGCCCCCAATTTTGGGTCATTAATGATTTCTTGGCAGCATATTTTCCCAAATCTTGCCCATAAATTGTGTCTTAAATGCCTATCGGCCGCTCCATTTGGCCTCAATTCGAGCATCCCATCATGAATAGTGACTTCAATGGTCACTTTCTGGCCATCTTGCATGGCAAGCGTAGCCCCCCATGCACGGTTGCAGACCTTGTGACTCTCTGCTTCTGCGTGCATCTCCAATATTGTGCAGCTCTCAGGAAAGATATTTTATAGTCTCGCGCTCCCTTCCAAATGCCTGGAGTGCTAGGACTCTCCTTCCCTTAGCTATTCAGGTGGTCACACCACCCATGTAGAGTTCCATCCTATCCTCCATCATGGATCCTAGAGAATTCCCACCTTGTATTTTTACGATCAGCATTGCGCATTTCACTATTTGCAACGCGCTACCCTGGTCACTGTGCTTAGAAATATGCGGTCCAAGCCAAGGCATCAGACTAATCAATTTGCGGCAATTGGTCTTAACCCTATCATCAAGATCACACGCACCCTGTCTTACCAGCCTGGTCCTTTTGTCGAGAAATTTTTTCTTATTTCATCCTCCAACTTCTTGACCTTCGCATCCATCAAAGCACTTTTCTTTCGTAACCGTACCCTTTCTTCTTCAAGTTCTTGGAGTTTGAGGTTCCCCTATTGGATTTATTCCTCAAGTCCCATGAGTTCTATTTCTTCATCGACTTCATACTTCAGGCTTGGTAGTGCCAACACAGTGTGATTAGGGTTTTGTGCATGGTCCTATAAGCCCATAGAACCATTGGTATGCGCAGGTCCCAGTCGGTCTGCTTCACATGGTGGACCATGTTCAGTACTTCGCATGCTTTTTCAAAGGCTTCCATGTGGATAATATTTTGCATGCTTGGCCTTATCAGACTTTCGGCTCATCATTCGCACCATCATCTTGCCCGCTCCTGCTTGTTGGTCATGTTTCCTATCGTGAGGATGGTGTGCGTTCGTGCAAGTTGTGCACCATATGCTTGTACCCATCTAGAGAGGTGGGTGTGCAGGTTGTTTCGTCCGTCATACCTGGCTTTCATCCACATTTGAGGCTTTCCAAATTGCATGAGCATCATCCTTCTACATTCGCACTAGTCCTCAAAACTTCTTTGATGTGTAACCCACCATCTTGTGGGTGTAACGCGTGTTATCATTCAGATTTTCCTAGAAGTTGTCAGAGGAGAAAAGGGGTCTGAGGTAACCGCAAACCAACTTTTGGGTATAGAATCTAGCCAATATGTACCTAGACAGGGCTCTCTCTTTAAGTTTTAGCTTTGTTTTATAAGGTTTTAGGCTAATTATCAGAGCTTTGGGATTTTGATTGATTTTGTTGGTGAAATTCAATAGCAGATGGGTATCACTAAATATTTCAGGCCATTGGGCTAATGGAGTTAAAAGAAGATGGCTCAACTAGATTTGATTTCTCAACAAAGGATGGCTTCACAGGGCAATATAGCTAAACAGGAAGCAAATGATGACTTGAAAGGATGAGATGGGCTCAAAAGTGAAGAAGGGCAATTAAGGATCCTTCCACATGTCTTGAGAATAGGGAATTTGGATGATCACCAGTAAAAAGCAATTAAAGATTTCTTATTAAATGACTTAAATGATAAACTAAGAAGCAAGAGCAATTAAGATATCCTTTCCTATCATAGTTTAGAGGAAAAAAATAAGAATAAAAATGATTGAAAACAAATTGCACTTAAGCACTTTCTGAATTAAGCTTTTTCGTTTTCATATTCAGATATGGAACATAATTGAAATATTTAAACAAGAAACAATAACACGTGTTATAAACTACTTATTTGTTCAATGTATTGCCCTTGAATCCTATGAAAATTCCTTTATATCAATTCTACATCCAGCCAGCCATGCAAGATTTGGTCCAACAACACTTTATTCCAAATAATCAGTCTTACAGAAATGTCTAAGAATCCACCCTCAATACTCTGAATGAGGGATTATTTATAAAACAATTTTACAATAAAATATCTCATAACAAAGAGGGATATATTCTAGGGTGAATAACTATAAACTACATGAAAATAGAGACATATGGTCTCATAGATAGAAGATAAAGTAAACTGATGGCTTGATGTCTCTGCTTTTGTGAATGCGCTGGAAGCAGGCCCTAAGTTGAGGCATCTTGTTGTCTTCCTTGTAAATCTGTGTTGGTTGTTTTGCTTTTTGCTTTCTCACTAATACACTTTGACCTATTCTGATAATCTTTACCTATTTGATCTTCGTTCACCCACTTTTACCCTCATTGGCTGTAGTAAATAATGCAAATTTATTTTTTCACCGAGGATAAATTTACAAAATATCTAGCATTTCTGCCCACCATTTTTCTTGCGATATTCTGGTCCTTTGGAGTTTCTGAGGATTTCATCAGTCTCAGTGTACTTGAGAAAAATAGGTTGAATTGGAAACAAATTCTTTAACTCATGCTCAACATAGAAAAGGTTCTCTAGACTGTCATAAAGAACTTTGCCTGTAGGCAGCGCCTTTGGTGCTAATGTACTGGTTGATGAACTTGCCTGATTATCTACATATTGATTCAATTTGTCAACATAATCTATATGCCTCATTAGTTTCTCATTGATAACTAAAGGACTGGGTAGCCCTTTGTTCTGCAAAATATTAAACTTCTCCATGAAAGCATTGATCTCCTCCTGCATGTTTTGGCATCTTCTTTCCAAATTTTGCATTAGAGACATTTTAGTCAACACCTTCTTGACTTCCAAAATAGTCCCTATTCTGTCTTCAATGCCAATTTCTTCTAGCTGATACTTGTTCTTACTATTCAAAAAATTTATAAGTTTGGTGGCTTCTTCAAGCATCCTGCCTAATTCTTCCTTTGTCCTCTGAATTTCTTCTAGTGCTACCCTTACTAAATAAATCTGTTCAAATATTATTTGTATTGAGGGCCAAGCATCATTTACTACCTAAGTGATGTTGGTCCAAATAATCTTCTTGATGTCTGCCAAGGGCTTGTCAAATGTGAGGTATTTTTCTAATGATTTCACCTTTTGTTCTAACCCTTTATTTTCCCTCACGTTTTTTGCAAAATTTATCTTTTAAAGGTCATTTCTCTATTCTAAGGTAACATATTTTTCTTGTACCTTTTGCAACTCTAAAACTTGGAGCTTCATCTCCTCCATTGATTTTATCAATTCCTCTGCACTTAGACCTAAAGTTCTTGTTGGTGTTGTTCTTGTACCTATACCTGTTACTGCTTCAACTGTGGCTATAGGGAAATTGGGTGCTAGAGCTATTTCCAGTGTTGAAGGGACTGCAGTGGAGACCACGGGTATCACATTTGGTGGCTGGGAGGTTGACTCTCCCTGCTTACTTTTGAGTGATATTTCTAGTTCTTGCTCGGTCTCGTTCAATCGTTCATTAAGCTTCAGGAGGAATTCCATAAGCTCCTCTTCAGACTTCTTCTAAATAATTTTTGCAATTTGTGGATGCCTGGATGGGGTTAACTTTAGCTACTTCTCAAGGTAGCTATGCCTTCATCTTTTTTCTTTATTAAGGCTTCTGCAGCCTTCACATCCTTTGGATTATGTCCTAATCCAATTACTAACTCTTCCAAAGATTTAAGTTTGTTATCCTTAGCCTGTGAGGAGGCTCTCTCCAATTGTAATTGGGCAGTTGTATTATTTAAAGAATTCTCTAATCTTTGGGCCATCATGGCCTTACCTGTCAAAGTTGAATATATCATTTCTCCTATTTTCTTTTGTAGCTCAATTTGATCGAAGGGATGAATATCTTTGGCCATGACCTCAAAACGGGTTTGAAGATAATCTGTAGCTATTTGAGGCTTCTACACTTTGGGTTTGAAAAGGCTTATTTCTATCTTGCCCTCCTTGATGTCATATGCTGACATCAACCTATTCTAATTAGTGGGAGCCATTTTCAAGTATTGATTATAGACTTGGATTCTTAATGGCTCATTCCTAGCTTTTATATCTTTGAATTTCTTCTTAAAATCCAGATTCTCATTTCCTAGGGGCTTAAAGGATGATACTTCCATGCTATGTTGTCTTTCCAGCTCCTACCTTTGTGAGCTAGAAGGTGTCCCACCTGCTGGGAAAGCCTGATGGCTGTCCACACCTTCTCTTCTTTAGCTGTCGGTGGTTTCTTCAAACATTTCCTCTTCTGAATGAGGATTCAACCTTTGCCTTTTGGCACCAGGTTGGTTTGATAGGCCAGTGGTAGGGGTAGCTACTTCCCTGTCTCTCTTTTTGTTCCTTTCAGTCATAGGAGTCTACAAAATTGGGGTTCTTCCACATTGACTTGAGCTGGGGGAGCCTATGTTTGAGCCTGCTCTTAAGAAGTTTCAGGCTGCTTAGACATGACTGGTTGTTCTATTGCTTGGGTGCTAGTCTTTGGTCCCTTTCCCTTGGATGTCCCTAAGAGTGGTGTGCTTGTATCCTATGAGTGCCTCTGAGAGGTTTCAGCTGTAGAGGTACTGATCTTTGATGTTGACCTTTCAGATGTTTCAAACTATAGCTGTCCAAAAGAATCCAGGTCAAGTGTTTTTTAAAGATCCCTCATTACATTCTCTATATTGACCTGGTCAGTATTAGTTTCCACTAAGGCACCTTTGCTCCATTCATCCATGTTGGAAAATTGTTCAATCTCTGGAATTCTGTGATGTATGTAAGGTGATAGTCTGTTTTTCATCCTTCTATCACAAATGAAGCTATGGAGATCATAAAGAAACCAACTGAAACTTTTGTGTAGTTTAAACTGATCTTCTATAATTTTCTCTGCCTCTTTTCATGCTTCCCTATTGTTGTAGATGAAAGGGCCTAGTTGGCTCTTGACTCTGAGTTGTGCTTTCGTTTTGGCATTTTGGAAATGAACCATGTCTGAATTTATCATTTACCTGAAATATTCCAATGCAAACAGTCTCATTGGAACATATCTGTGCAACTTGAATGGAGAAAGCTCACATCCATATATTCTGACTTCTGCATGGTTCTAGTATAAATACCAGTCACCCACATTGTGTTGTTTGGAGAGTTGAAGGATCTTTTTAATGTCGCCACTGATTCTAGGAGGTGAAACCCCTGTTAATAAGGTATTATCTGGATGAACAAACTGATCAATGAACTCATTATAGGAGTAAGGGTTGGATTGACATTTATGAAAGATGGAAGTCCAAAAGATGACATATCTTGGATTAACCTTGGTATCTAGTTTTATGATAGGAAATGGGAAATTATCTGACTTATAATAGAGCATGAGGTGATATATGAAGGTGGTGTATTTAAAAACCTTTCATTCTCCGATCTTATGAACTGGTCATGAATTTTTTTAGCAATAAATGAGGCATAATCATACTTAATAGTAGTAGGTTGGCCAAGAGCAAAGATAGGCATCAATACTAGGGTTAACTCATCTACATACTCACTAGTGTTCAATCCCATAACTACATATATTATATCAACAATGAGTTTACCCATATTAGTGAAAAAAACTAACCCACATGGAGGAGGATTTGTGGTCTGATATTTCTCTTGTATAAAAGTCTGACAGAGATGATTGAGTTCAGATGGGGACATTTTGATAGATTCTTCAAGTAAATTTATGATTGAAATAGGAGTGAGGGCTTGATCTACATGAAATTGGAGCATTTCATTGATTGACTCAACATTTATTGGGAAAAGGACTATTTGGCGAGGAGACATAACTGCTCTGTGGATGGGGTCATAGTTGGCATGGCATTAATGGATTATATCTAGAAAAATATGGATAGAGGGGAGAAAGTATATGAGAAGATTGGATTCCCATAGTCTTATGATATCACGACCATTCAAGTAGTTATCTCTATATTGGCAAAAGACTTTAAGGGGATTTTTATCAATGGCAGTGACTAAGTCTTTTATCTGAAAGTTCTTATCTGCAAGAGGCAGATAGTCTAAATCTCGATGAGCAGCATTGATGGGTGCAACATTCAAAGCTACCGGGGTTTCCATTTCTACTTCTTATGGATTCAGAAAGGGAACTGAGGTTTTCTTTTTGAAATGGGCAAAGCAGAGGGTCTAGGGAACTTAAACGATGAAAGTAATAACTGAATTATAATGAATTTGGGCCCTTTTCATCAATTTACAGTGGAAAACAAGTATTTGTAGGGTTTTCATCAGGAATTAGGTAAATACCTATTTTTTGGGGAATGAACAATGAAATGCAAGTACTGGATGTTGCTGAAGGGCTTTAGGCTGCGAAGTCTAGAGTAGGTTGGCGACTGAAAGCTTAAACTGGTTGAACTCGACGTCTTTGCATGGGCATACAAGTTTACAGGATAAAACAGTGAAAACAACTTATTTTTTTTATATACAAAGTCAGAGTTGGCAGGTTTTAGAATTCAGACGAGTGGCGTTAGTGGCAAAACGACATGATGATTTTGTCATTTATGGGAGGGCAGTAAACGATTTCATATCACATCGCTTATGGAGAAGTTTGGTATTTTTCATTGGGCCAACGATTCCATAGAAAAAGCGACACGTGGTAAGGTATTGTGCACAAAACCGCTTTGTGATTGCACGCTAATGTGTGGTCACAAAGGGCCATCGATATGCATTGTGGCCGTCGGATATCAAGGGTTCGATTGGACGGTGGTCAAGGGGTATGAAGTGACAAGGGTTTAGTGTGGGTGGATCCCGATATAATTAAGTATTATTTAATCACATCGGGGGTGGCAAGATTGACTGATGAGGTTATTAATTAACCATAAGGGTTAAATAATCCCATTTTGATGTCACGGGGGGTTAAGGCTATTAATTAGTTACTGATTAACTAATTAATTCCATATTAAAATGTAGTATGGTTATAATTAACCCAGAGCGGGATATATAGTATTTCGAGATTATTATATAGTTATAATAATACGGGAATGGGTCGATTTTATAATTGATTTATAAATTAGTACAAGTTAATAGTTAATATGACATTATGAAATGAAAGTGCTAACTATAAAACAGTTGATATGTGTATTCAGACTTAGGCTTAAAGTGAAAAAGGGTTTTTATGGAAAAGTTTGTAATTTTCCTAAAGCTTATGAAAGGGAATGAATGAATTTTATGGATGATTTAAGTACTTAGGCCTTATAAATTATTGGGCCGAGGGTCCGATCCCTCCAGAAGTCAGAGAAATGCTATGAGCCCCTTTAACTTTGTAAATTCCTTTAGTACTTAGGGGAAGTTAGTGAAACTTAAGGGGAAAATAGATGGGGAAATCAATTAATCTAACTTTGTTTCTTTGATGGGTTGTATCCAATGTGAGTTGTGCTTTGGCCAAGTGATGAAAACAAAATATTTAAGCATTTAAACTTAACCATTCACCACACATTTATTCTGCAACCATGATCTACTTACCCTACCTACTTTATCCTAGCATTTTTACTTCTTTATTAGGGTGCACTTAGACTGGCAAGCCCTTTTTTCAGTTTCTTTTCTTTTACATAATGATATCTATCTAAATCTACATTTATTACATCCAAGGACTCAGATTAAACAGTTGAGCTCCTTTTTTACTCTACCTATCTACTTATCTACCAGGATTACACTATTTGGTCAGATATTTATTCTCTATTTTTACAGCATGAAATTGAAAAATGAATTAGTCAAGTTTGAACTATTTGACTATTCATGAATTGTGGCATAGGTGACAAACTGCACACAATTTTTATTACACAAAAGTAAAAAGTAGTGGCATTTAGAATTGCACACTTTCCTGGTCTTTGTTTTGGTTGGGGTTCATTTTCTTTCAATTTTTTGACCATATTTTATTCTTTTTACTCTTTGATTTTTCATTTAGAGTATACCCTCTTTACATTTTTTTAATTTTTTGATTTTTTGAAAATATGGAAAAAATTTGCAACAAGAAAAAGTATGAATATATTACATAGCTCACTAAGTCAATCATGACATATGACATCTATTGGTATAGGGGCCTAACAATGGCTCCACTTGGGGATGGCTTTTCCTGGTGGAAATTCAAGAACAATAGATCAGATGGCCTCTGAATGACTTTGACTGTGTTGTGCAATTTTCTTCTTTCTGTTGCTTTATTATATGTATGACAATAATACTTCTGAAGCTTAGGGCTTTCTCTTCAGGCTTCAACTCCAAAAGTTATTGTCCAATCAAAACTGTGACATTACAAAGGATATAGTATGTACATGTTAAACATCATGGTAAATCTTAATAAGTAGAATCAAAGTAATGTTTTAACATTCGACCATTGACTGGTCTTTCTTCTACTTCTGTGCCATCCACGTTTTTGAGAAAATATGTATTGTTTCCTTGTAGGGCATAGATCATGTATGGTCCTTTCCATAGAAAGTAAAACTTCCCATGTTTCCACTTATCTTCTCTTCTGGAATCCCATCTTAGCACTTTATCTCCAAGGTGGAAATCTTCAGCTTTGGTTCTTTTGTCAAATATCTTCTTGAGCTTTTCCTGCCATATTTGGGATCTTTGGTACACCTCCTCTCTAGTCTGTTGTAAATTGATTGTCTAGTTAATCCTTCTTTAAATATCATTAGGTTCCACTTGAGCTTCTTGGAGTATTTTCATAGCAAGAACTCCTAATGATGAAGGAAATACAAACTCCATGCCATATACTAATTCATAAGGACTGGTGCCAATGGATTTTTTGGTTGTAAGCTTGTCCGCCCATAGTGCATTTATCAGTTTCTTATGCCAAGTCTTTTTATTTTCTTCCAACAGTTTTTAATGATATTAATGAGGCTCTTGTTGGAAGATTCAGCTAGTCCATTTCTTTGTGGATAATAGGCTGTGGAATGGCCTAAGGTAATGTGGTATTTATTGCAAAAACTGATTATCTTTCTTGATTTGAAAGTTGTAGCATTATCAGTTATGATTTGAGTAGGGAAGCCGAATCTGGACAATATATTGGCTTCTAGAAAACCTATGATCATTGTATCATTGGCCTATCTGGAGGGGATGGCCTTTATCAATTTGGTAAAATAATCAATGGTAGTGAGTATCCATTTGTGTTGGCTAGAGGAAAGAGGATGGATTTCACCAATGAAGTCAAGACCCCATTGTTGGAAGGGATTTTCCATAAAAATGGGTTTCAAGGGTAAAGGTAATAGTTTTCTCTTACCCTCAGAAATTTTTCATTTATGGTAAAAAGTGACGAATTTTTTCACATCAACAAACAAGGTTGGCCAATAGAAACCAGCCCTTAAGATATTATCTGTAGTTGATTTCCAGTAGAGGTGTCCACCACAGTCTCTTGCATGAAATTATTGAAGAGCTTTGTTAGCTTCATTCTTTAACAAACAATTTAATAGAATTCCTTCATGATTTTTCCAAAAAAGAGAATTATCTAGAATACAAAACTTTAAATCTTTCATCTTTAAAAACCTACCTTTTGTTCTGGATAACCCTGTAGGAGCCTGTAGGTTTTGTAACACATAAATTATATCAGCATACCAAGGTGAATCTAAAAAGGTCTAGCTGATTTGTGGAGTCGTCATCTCCTATTCATCATCTAGTTCATTTATGTCCAGGACTTGATAATTGGTTTCTGCCACGAGTTTGGCCAATCCCTATCCTTTTATCAATTTTGTAGGTTTTATTTCAATATCATACTCTAAGATGGTAGCAATCCATTTACCCCTTTTTCCCTCAATTCCATCATGAGTTAGGATATCTTTGACAATTGCATTTGGTACATAGGATATCACATGAGAGTATAATATGTAAACTATGAAGTCTTTAATGGCTTTAACAAGTGCAAAAGCTTGTTTTCCCATGATTTTTTATTTTAGTGATGCATCTCTGAGTGCTTTACTAAAAAAGGCGATAGGTTTTACACATCCTTGGTCATCCTTTTTTAATAAAACAGCTATTATAGTATGCTCTGAGGCAAAAGAAAAAATTATGAAGTCCCTATCAAATTGGGGACTTGTAAGGACCGGTGTTCTGGGTTAGAGCCATTTTAATTTCTTCAAATGCTTGTTTGGCTTCTACTGTCCATTTTATAATTGAATCCTTTTTTAACATATTATTAAGTAATCTAATGAGTTTTGCTAGGTTAGATATGAATCTTCTCAAAAATTTTATCTTCCCTAAGAAAGCTTGAAGTTCTTTGATATTTCTCGGATGAGGTATCTGTAAAATTGCTTCTATTCTGGCAGGGCTAATTCGAATGCCATCCTTTGAAATGATGTGACCTAAGATTTTACCTTCTTCCAGGCCAAACAAGGATTTTTTTGGATTTAAAGAAATACCATATTTTCTGCATTTTAAGAATACTTGCCTGAGATGGTCCAAATGCTGGTGATCTGATTTAGAAAAAATAGTTAGGTCATCCAGATATACGACAAGAAAATCATGAATATCTTTAAGTAATGCAATGTCCATTTCCCTTTGGAAAGTAGCTCCTGTGTTTTTAAGTCCAAATGGAATTTTAATATAGATAAATGTGCCCCATGGTGTTGTAAAGGAAGTTTTTTCTTGGTCATCAGGATGAACCAGAATCTGGTTATATCTTGAAAATCCATCTAAAAGAGAAATCCTAGAAGAACCTACTACCCTTTGCAAAATATGGTCCATCTAGGGTAAAGGATAATTATCTTTAAGGGAAATCTTATTCACATTTCTCAGATCTACACATAATCTTATTTCCCCAATTTTCTTCCTAGCAGGTACTAAGTTGGATACTCACTCTGAAAATCTTATAGGTGCAATAATCTTTGCTTCATACATACGTTTAATTTCTTTTTCAATCAATGGTAGTAATACAGGGTTGATTCTCCTGAATTTTTGTTTGAATGGCTTCTAATCTTCTTTCAGAAGTATAGTATGTTGAATTATTGAGATGTCATTTGATTTCAAATACTCATAATTCCAGGAAAAAACATCCTATAATTCTCTCATAAGTTTAACATATTTTATCTTCTGATCAAGTGGTAAAGACTTTGATAGTTTTATCATCTTTGGATTGTCTTCCATTCTTAAATTATATTCTTCAATGTCTGCCTTTAATGGTTCCATCTTTGGTTTCTCAAGAACATGATTGGAATCAAAGAGGTCTTCTAGAGGAGTTAATCCTTTAGGCAGATGATTGTCTTTTGGGTGAATAACCTATGTTTCTTCTTCAATTGTCTCCTCATGGTCCATTTGTTTTAGATCTTGAATTTCTTTTCTAGTGAATTTTGTCGGGTGAAGCATTTGAATTGAACTTTCTTCCAAAATGTTGGTTTCTACCTCATCTACTTGTTTAAAGTTACTGTCTGTATCAACATCTATGTAACTGTGAGGAAATTCTTTATCTAAAGTTAAAAAATTATTAATTTGCTCATCACTTTCGAAAACTTGCTAGTTCTTCAGATTGTCAGGGATAGATGGTTTATGCCTAATTTCAGCAGTAAACTGATGATTAGGTTCAAAAGGTAATTTGCAGGTGTTGGCAAACATGGCCAGGCTGTGAGCATGTAAGTTATGTTTTCTAGGCACTACAACAAGCTTAGTTTCCAAAAAAGTATTAAGAATCTCTATGAATATTCCCCTATAGTATCCTAACCTAGGATCCCTAGTAAAGTACTTCCCTTTGATCTGATTAACGATTAATTCTGAATCACCTATGACAGAAACCATAATTGCTCCTAATCTTTTGACAAGATTAAGTCCTAGAAAAGAGCTTCATACTCTGCCATATTATTAGTGCACTTAAAATTTAGCCTGTAGGCATGGCCTTCAACATGGTCATTTTCTAAGTTGTACACCCAAACTCCTATCCCTACCCCTAATTTGTTGACTGAACCATCAAATTCTAAATGCCATAGAATTTCATGCACATAATCAATGTCAGAGGTGGTGGAAATTTCTTTAACTGGGGGATTTAGTTTTTCATTCTCATCTAGTTTTCCTTTGTTATCTGATTTGTCATTTGTATATGAGATTTCCTGAATCTGAACATTTGATTTTCCTCTTTTAATTTATTTTGGTTCCGCTGCTAAAACTTGTTCAGTATTGGTAGGATTGGTTTCATCATTGTAAAGAATAAATGAATCCATATCAGAGTGCACTGAGTAGATGGAGAAATTTTGTGGTTTCTCGTTACTACTTAATACATATTTCATCAGTGTTTCTCTGTATAGCTTCTTATGTTGGCCGAAAATTGAGATAGTAGCATAAGACATGTCCAATTGAAGTGATCCCTGAAGCTTAGCACCCTAGGACCTGGATAATAACATTCCATATTTTGGTGGTATATCTGCTACTACTATATCCATTAGAATTGTTTTTGCAGGATATTTAACTAAAGAAACACACAAGTCTTTTATCAACCCTAAACATCTCACCTGACTAGAACCAAAAGAAAAGAGGTCTTTGTATGGTCGGGTGATGTCTAGGTCTAATTTCTCCATAACAAACTTGAGCATTAGCTTATGAAATGCCCCAGATTCAAACATGGCATTGTGAAGAATTTTATCATGTATATTCAAGCTCACATAGAAGGGAGGAATACTTCCTTCTAAATGTTTCCCATTCACTTCAAGGCCAAAAATTAATTCTGGTTGATCATCACAAACATTAATAAAGTCTTCAGTTCTAGTGATTTTGAGTGATCTGTTAATTTGACTTTGGTAGGCATCATGTTTAGCTAATTCAGAAAATGGAACAACTATCTTTAGTTTGCCTACCTCAGTTTCCAGATTGAAGGGTTTTTCTATTTGGGCTTTTATGTTTTGAACAATGGGATTCTATTTGCTTTCTGTGTTTTTCTCCTTTTCAGGTGTGGGATTAAGATTTACATTTTCTCCTAAATTGTTTTATGGAGGTTCTTCTATAGTTCCCTTAGAAGTAAGGGGAGTGAAAGAGTATCTATTATTCGGCTGATTGTCAGACACGTCTACTATTATTGGATTAGGTGGGTTATTGTTTAATCTAGACAAAATTTGTACAAGGGTAGTAGCTGCTTTACTTTGATAGGTTGTTTCAAAGCTTTCTATTTCTTGACTTCAAGAACATCAATTCTTCTACTCCTTAAGTTATAATGCTTGTGTACTTCGTAGATCGCTGCGTCATATCCCTCCTTAAAGTCAAACGATTCTCCTACCTGAGTTTGAAATTGTTTGAGAATGTCAGCCTCTTGATCATATTGAGTTAGAAAAACTTCTCCTTCATTGTTAAGTCCCATCAGATTTATCTGAGTATCTTCTGGGGGACCCTCAGAGTTGGAAGCTTCTATGTAATTCTCCTGGAAAGAGGGTCTAATGTTTTGATCTAGACCAATTTTTCCAGGGTTCTGGTTTTGGTTTTTTCGGAAATTAGGATTCCTCCCTGTGTTGGCTGGCTAACCATCCCAAGGGGATTTTCTTTCTATTGTTTCCACTATGTATCCTAGTCTTTCCATCCCTTTAATTATAGCATCCAATTTATATTCAATAGGTGAAGTTTATTATTTCACCAATATCCTTCTTTCACTTCTAACCTTGGCTCGTTTAGACATCAGGTTGGCTTCAACACCGAAAATTATACTTTGCATCTCTTCCAAAGTTCTAGGGGCTCGTTCTCTTAACTGAAGGGCCATATTAGAATCAAATCCATCTAGGAATTTTATTAGGGCCAAATCAGGTGGGGGTCTGAGGTTTTGAGGAATGGCATTGTAGACAGTGTTGAACCTAGTGTAGTAATCCTGCACAGTTTCTTATGTTCCTCTCTTAAGGTTTTCATACTCGGATAAGATCTGAAAAGGATATTTCTTCTTCTCCCAACAATTCAAGAATTGTGTATAAAGGGTTTCTAGGCTATCTATGTTGTTTGCTCTTAGAGCCCTAAACCAAGTTTTGACTTCCCTATTTAGACTCTGAACAAATATCCTCATTCTTATATCATCAACATCTATCTCATATATTTCAAAGTAGTCAGTCATTTTTTTGGTATGTCGTTGAGCTGTGTAGGCACCCGTACCATCGAATGGAGTGATATTACTTTGATAGTCTTGAGGCATGGCACTTAAATTGGCTAGTAGAACCAGAGGAGTATACCTGTTTGCCATGGTTGTAGGTAATGATGGAGCAACAGCTGGGGTAAGGGTAACAATGGGAATTTGGATTATGGATAGAGGGGTAGAAGGAGGGGTTTGTGGTGGGGTGGTTTGGAGTTGAGATGTATGAGGAAATGGTGAAGAACTTGCAGAAGTAGCAGTGATTGTAGAGGAATTAGGTGTTCCTTAAAAGGTAAGATTAGATTGTATGGAGTTTTGCAAATATCTGTCAACTGAGAAACTGATAGCTTCGAATTGTAATTATTCAATGAATATTGGATCTAGGATTAGGTCAATCAATATAGTCCAAAGATGTTCTAAACAAAGAAGTCTCAAATTTCTCATAAAAGGGTTTGTCCTCAAGATAAATCCACCTAACAGGACAGAATCGTGATCTATAGGTGGGCCGAGAACTAGCAGTACTTTCTTGACTTTCCTGTCTCCTAAGAATTCTAGGGATCAGATTGGGGTTCTCAAACACTGGTGGTGGATTTGGATCAGGATTTGCTCTAGTGTAACGAGTCCTTTTTGAAGCCAGATTTCTTGGTTTTGATTTTCTAAATTAATACCAACAACAACTTCTGTGATTTCTTTAAGATGCTTCATATTTGAATTCAAACATTCCTAGATATTTGTTTGACTAAGGAACCGGTTCATGTTCAGTTCATAAACTAAACCAGAGATAGATTGAAGCAACATTCATCTACTTATGCATTTGCAAAGCAAGAGCAGTTCAAAAGCTACTTGGATAACTTTAGGCTTCGTCTGTAGTTTATAAAGTAAACAACAATAACAACAAATTTTCGTTCCCCAGCGGAGTCGCCACTATGTTACCACTCAGATTTTCCTAGAAGTTGTAAGAGGAGGAAGGGGGTCCGAGGTAACCACAAACCAACTTTTGGGTACATAATCTAGCCAATATGTACCTAGAGAGAGCTCTCTCTTTAAGGTTTAGCTTTGTTTTATAAGGTTTTAGGCTAGTTATTAGAGCTTTGGAATTTTGATTGATTTTGTTGGTGAAATTCAACAGCAGATGGGTATCACTGAATATTTTAGGCCATTGCGCTATGGAGTTAAAATATGGCTCAACTGGATTTGGTTTCCCTGCAAAGGATGGCTTCACAGGGAAATATAGCTAAACAAGGAGCAAATGATGACTTGAAAGGATGAGATGAGCTCAAAAGTGAAGAAGGGCAATTAAGGATCCTTCCACATGTCTTGAGAATAGAGAATTTGGATGATCACCAGTAAAAAGAAATTAAATATTTCATACTAAATGACTTAAATGATAAACTAAGAATCATGAGCAATTAATATTTCCTTGCCTATCATAGTTTAAAGGAAAACATTAAGAATAAAAATGATTGAAAACATATTGCACTTAAGCACTTTCTGAATTAAACTTATTCGTTTTAATATTCAGATATGGAACGTAATTGAAATATTTAAACAAGAAACAATAACACATGCGTTATAAAATACTTATTTATCCAATACATCACACTTGAATCCTGTGAAAAGTCCTTTATATCAATTCTACATCTAGCCATCCATGCGAGGTTTGGTCCAACAACACTTTATTCCAAAATAATCAGTCTTATAGAAATGTATAAGAATCCACCCTCAATACTCTGAATGAGGGAGTATTTATACGAAAAATTTACAATAAAATATCTCATAACAAAGAGGGATACATTCTAGGGTGACTAACTATAAGCTACATGAAAATAGAGACAGATGGTCTCATAGATAGAAGATAAAGTAAACCGATGGCTTGTTGTCCCTGCTTTTGTGAATGTGCTGGAGGCAAGCCCTAAGATGAGGCATCTTGCTGTCTTTCTTGTAAATCCGTGCTAGCTGTTTTTCTTTTCACTTTCTCACTGATACACTTGACCCGTTTTGATACTCTTTACCTGTTTGATCTTTGTTCACCCACTTTTACCCACATTGACTGTAGTAAATAATGCAAGTTTATTTTTTCACCGAGGATAAATTTACAAAATATCTAGCATTTTTGCCCACCATTTTTCCTGTGGTATTCTAGTCCTTTGGAGTTTTCTGAGGATTTCATCAGTCTAAGTGTACTTGAAAAAAGTAGGCTGAATTGGAAACAAATGCTTTAACTCATGCTCAACATAGAAAAGGTTCTCTAGACTGTCATAGAGAACTCTACCTGTAGGTAGCGCCTTTGGTGTTGATGTACTGGTTGATGAACTTGCCTGATTATCAACATATTGATTTAATTTGTCAACATAATCTATATGCCTCATTAATTTCTCATTGATAACTAAAGGACTAGGTAGCCCTTTGTTCTGCAAAAAATTAAACTTCTCCATGGAAGCATTCATCTCCTCTTGCATGTTTTGGCATCTTCTTTTAAAATTTTGCATTAGAGACCTTTTAGTCAACACCTTCTTGACTTCCAAAATAGTCCTTGTTCTATCTTCAATGCCAATTTCTTCCAGCTGACAATTGTTCTTACTATTCAAAAAATTTATAAGCCTGGTGGCTTCTTCAGGCATCTTGCCTAATTCTTCCTTTGTCCCCTGAATTTCTTCTAATGCTACCTTTACTAAATCAATCTGTTCAAATATTATTTGTATTGAGGGTGAAACATCATTTACTGCCTGAGTGATGTTGGTCCAAAGAATCTTCTTGATGTCTGCCAAGGGCTTTTCAAATGTGAGGTCTTTTTCTAATGATTTCACCTTTTGTTCTAACCCTTAATTTTCCCTCACCTTTTCTGCAAAATTTATCTTTGAAAGGTCATATCTTTGTTCTAACATAACATATTTTTCTTGTACCTTTTGCAAATCTGAAACTTGGAGCTTGGGTGTTGTTCCTGTACCTATACCTATGACTGCTTTAGTTGTGGCCATAGGGACATTGGGTGCCAGAGCTATTACTAGTGTTGAAGGGACTGCAGTGGAGACCACGGGTATCACATTTGATTGGCTGG
Source organism: Pinus taeda (assembly GCA_000404065.3). Classification (NCBI taxonomy): domain Eukaryota; kingdom Viridiplantae; phylum Streptophyta; class Pinopsida; order Pinales; family Pinaceae; genus Pinus; species Pinus taeda. The sequence goes on from APFE030548259.1 coordinate 21,719, forward strand.
GAGGTCAACTCTCCCTGCTTACTTTTGAGTGATCTTTCTAGTTCTTGCTCGGTCTCATTCAGTCGTTCATTAAGCTTCAGGAGCAAGTCCATAAGCTCCTCTTTAGACTTATTTTGAATAATTTCTGCAGTTTGTGAATGTATGTATGGGGGTAACTTTAGCTTCTTTCTCAAGGTAGCTATGTCTTCATCTTTTTTCTTTATTAAGGCTTTTGCAGCCTTCACATCCTTTGGATTATGTCCTAATCCAATTACTAACTCTTCCAAAGATTTAATTTTGTTATCCTTGGACTATGAGGAGGCTCTCTCCAATTGTAATTTGGCAGTTGTATTATTTAGAGAATTCTCTAATCTTTGGGCCATCATGGCCTTACCTGTCAAAGTTGAATATATCATTTCTCTTGTTTTCTTGTGTAGCTCAGTTTGATCCAAGGGATGAATATCTTTGGCCATGAACTCAAAACTAGTTTGAAGATAATTTGTAGTTGTTTGAGGCTTCTGCACTTTGGGTTTTAAAAGGCTCATTTCTATCTTGTCGTCCTTGATGTCATAGGCTGACATCAACCTATTCCACTTAGTGGGAACCACTTTCAAGTATTGATTATAGACCTGGATTCTTAATGGCTCGTTCCTGGCTTTTATATCTTTTAATTTCTTCTTAAAATCTAGATTCTCATTTCCTGGGGGCTTAAAGGATGATACTTCCGTGATTTGTTGTCTTTCTAGCTCTTGCCTTTGTGAGCTAGAAGGTGTCCCACCTACTGGGAAAGTCTGGTGACTGTCCACACCTTCTCTTCTTTGGCTGTTGGTGGTTTCTTGAAAAATTTCCTCTTCTGAATGAGGATTCAGCCTTTTCCTTTTGGCACCAAGCTGATCTGATAGGCCAGTGGCAGGGGTAGCTACTTCCCTGTCTCTCTTTTTGTTCCTTTCCTCATTTAGAGGAGTCTGCAAAATTGGGGGTTCTTCCACATTGACTTGAGCTAGAGGAGCCTATGTGTAAGCCTGCTCTTGAGAAGTTTTAAGCTGCTTAGACATGACTGGTTATTCTGTTGCTTGGGTGCTAGTCTCTGGTCCCTTTCCCTTGGATGTCCCTCAGAGTGGTGTGCTGGTATCCTATGAGTGCCTCTAAGAGGTTTCAACTGTAGAGGCAATGATCTCTGATGCTGACCTTTGAGATGTTTCAAACTGTACCTATCCAAAAGAATCCAGGTCAAGTTTTTTTTCAAGATCCCACATTACATTCTCTTTATTGACTTGGTAAGTATCAGTTTCCACTAAGGTACCTTCCCTCCATTCATCCATGTTGGAAAATTGTTCAATCTCTAGAATTCTATGATGTATGTAAGGTGATAGTTTTCTTTTCATCCTTCTATCACAAATGAAGCTATGGGGATCATAAGGAAACCAACTAAAACTTTTGTGTAGTTTAAGTTGATCTTCTAGAATTTTCTCTACTTATTTCCATGCTTCCCTATTGTTGCAGATGAAAGGGCTTAGTTGGTTCTTAATTCTGATTTGTGCTTTCTTTTTGGCTTTGATGAAATGAACCATGTCTGAATTGATTATTTGTCTGAAATATTCCAATGCAAACAGTCTCATTGGAACATATCTGGGCAGCTTGAATGGAGAAAGCTCACATCCATATATTTTGACTTCTGTATGATTCTCGTATAAACACCAGTCACCGAATTTGTGTTGTTTGGAGAGTTGAAGGATTTTCTTAATGTCACCATTGATTCTAGGAGGTGAAACCCTTAGTAACAAGGTAGTAGCTAGATGAACAAATTGATCAATGAACTCATTATAGGAGTAAGGGTTAGATGGAAATTTATGAAAGATGGAAGTCCAAAAGATGACAGACCTTGGATTACCCTTGGTATCCAGTTTTATGATAGGAAATGGAAAATTATCTGACTTATTATAGAGTATGAGGTGATATATGAAGGTGGTGTATTTAAAAACCCTTTCATTCTCTAGTCTCATGAACTGGTCATGAATTTTATTAGCAATAAATGAGGCATAATCGTACTTAATAGCATGAGGTTGTCCAGGAGCAAAGATAGACATCAATACTAGGGTTAACTCATCTACATACTCACTAGTGTTGAATCCCATAACTGCATCTATCATTTCAACAATGAGTTTACCCATATCAGTGAAGAAAACTCACCCATAAGGAGGACGACTTGTGGTTTGATATTTCCTTGTATAAAAGTATGACAGAGATGATTGAGTTCAGATGGGGACATTTTGGTAGATTCTTCAAGTAAATTTATGATTGAAATAGGAGTGAAGGCTTGACCTACGTGAAATTGGAGCATTTCATTTATTGACTCAGTATTTATTGGGAAAAGGACTGTTTGGCTGGGAGACATAACTGCTCTACGGATGGGGTCATAGTTGGCATGGCATTGATGGATTATATCTGGAAAAATATGGACAAAAGGGAGAAAGTATATGGGAAGATTGGATTCCCATAGTCCAATGATATCACGGCCATTCAAGTAGTTATCTCTACATCGATAAAAGACTTTAAGGGGATTTTTATCAATGGTAGTGACTAAGTCTTTTATCTGGAAGTCCTTACCTGCAAGAGGTAGATAGTCTAAATCTCAATGAGGAGCATTTATGGGTGCAACATTCAAAGCTACTAGGGTTTCCATTTCTGGTTTCTGTTGATTCAGAAAGGGAACTAAGGTTTTCTTTGTGAAATGAGCAAAGCAGAGGGTCTCAGGAACTTAAAAAAGGAAAGTAATAACTAAATTATAATGAATTTGGGCCCTTTTCATCAGTTTATAGTGGAAAACAAGTATTTGCAGGGTTTTCATCAGGAATTGGGTAAATACCTGTTTTTTGGGGAATGAACAATGAAATACAAGTACTGGATGTTGCTGAAGGGCTTTAGGCTGTGTCTACTGTGAAGTTTGGAGCAGGTTGGCGGCTGAAAGCTTAAATTGGTTGAACTCAACGTCTTTGCATGGGCATATATGTTTGCAGGATAAAACAATGAAAATGTCTTATTTTTTTTATATACAAAGTCAGAGTTGGCGGGTATTAGAATTCGGATGAGTGGCGTCAGTGGCAAAATGACATGATGTTTTTGTCGTTTATGGGAGGGCGGTAAACAATTTCATATTGCACCGTTTATGGGGAAGGGTGGTATTTTTCATTGGGCCAGCGATTCCATAGAAAAAGCGACGCGTGGCAAGGTAATGTGCACAAAACTGCTTTGTGATCGCATGCTAATGTGCGGTCACAAAGGGCCGTTCGATATGCATTGTGGCCATCAGATGTCAAGGGCTCGATCGAACGGTTGTCGAGGGATATGAAGTGACAGGGGTTTAGTGCGAGCGGGTCCCGATATAATTAAGTATTATTTAATCACATCGGGGGTGGCGAGATTGGCTGATGAGGTTATTAATTAACCATGAGGGTTAAATAATCCCATTTTGATGTCATGGGGGGTTAAGGCTATTAATTAGTTACTGATTAACTAATTAATCCCATATTAAAACATAATACAGTTATAATTAACCCAGGGTGGGATATATAGTATTTCGAGATTATTATATAGTTATAATAATACGGGAATGGGTCGATTTTATAAGGGATTTATAAATTATTACAAGTTAATAGTTAATATGACATTATGAAATGAAAGTGCTAAGTATAAAACATTTGATGTGTGTATTTAGACTTAGGCTTAAAGTGAAAAAGGGTTTTTATGGAAAAGTTTATAATTTTCCTAAATAAAATGATATTTTACTTAGGAAAAGCTTATGAAAGGGAATGCATGACTTTTATGGATGATTTAAGTACTTAGGCCTTATAAATTATTGGGTCGATGGTTCGGTCCCTCCAGAAGTCAAAGAAATGCTCTGAGCCCCTTTAACTTTGTAAATGCCTTTAGTACTTAGGAGAAGTTAGTGAAACTTAAGGGGAAAATGGATAGAGAAATTAATTAATCTGACTTTGTTTCTTTGATGGGTTGTATCCAATGTGAGTTGTGCTTTGTCCAAGTGATGAAAAAAAATATTTAAGCATTTAAACTTAACCATTCACCACATATTTATTCTACAACCATCATCTACTTCCCCTACCTACTTTATCCTAGCATTTTTACTTCTTTATTGGGGTGCACTTAGACTGGCAAACCATTTTTTCAATTTATTTTCTTTTACATAATGATATCTATCTAAATCTACACTTATTACCTCCAAGGGCTCAGATTAAACAGTTGAGCTCCTTTTTTACTCTACCCATCCACTTATCTACCAAGATTACACTGTTTGGTCAGATATTTATTCTCTATTTCTACAACATGAACTTGAAAAATGAATTAGTCAAGTTTGAACTATTTGACTATTCATGAGTTGTGGCATAGGTGACAAACTGCACACAATTTTTATTACACAAAAGTAAAAAGTAGTGGCATTTAGACTTGCACACTTTCCTGGTCTTTCTTTTGGTTGGGGTTCATTTTCTTTCAATTTTTTTACCATCTTTTATTTCTTTTACCCTTTGATTTTTCTTTTAGGGTATACCCTCTTTACATTTTTTAAATTTTTTTATTTTTTGAAAATATGGAAAACCTTTGTAACAATAAAAGGTATGAACATATTACGTAGCTCATTAAGTCAATCATGACATATAACGTCTATTGGTATAGGGGCCTAATAGTACGCAGTTCCCATTTCAAAGTGTCCAAATGTTGTTGTTCTGGTACTTCTCTTTCAAATTTGTTCAGGAAATCATCCACCTCGGTCAATCCATCATACATAGGCAGATCTCTTACCTCTATTGTCACGCAGTGCAGTGACCTTTTCATCATGTTGCAGTTAAGCATGGTTACCTCGTGTAACCGGTTCTGCCATCGTTCCATCTCCTTGTCCCAATATGAGGTGCAAGATCTTTCATGCTCCCACGAAATCCTGCCATCCGTTGTTGGATTCACCCAGTCTTTCTCCCAGGCAGTTATCTTGTAGATACAGTTTAGATCGTCATAGTTTCCATAGTCGCGCACTGGCTTTGTGTAAGGCGATCCTTCCATGGGGTCTAAAGGTACCACTACGCGTAGTGACTTTTTCTCAAAAATCATCTTGCACTTCTTTAGATTTATCACTCCATTCATGTCAGTGGCCCAATCTATTCCTAGTAGCACGAGATAGGGATTCCTATCATCAACAATCTCTATCACTTCAAAATTTGCAAGCACGCTCGCACCTTTGATATCCAATGTTATTCCTTACAATCTTCCCATGGGTAGGATATTTCGTTGATTTTCCATTCGCAATTGAATAGGAGACCATTGCAATGTCGGCTTGCCCATGCATTCCCATGTCTACTTTGGCAAGACATTCGCGTCTGATCCTAGATCCAAAATCACTTGATCCATTTCATATTCCCCGATCTGCATGGTCAATCTCATCTCCCTTCATGTTCACTTTGTGTGCTTCCCGAGTATCCAGACAACATGCAGTTCTCCTGGTGCAATCCCAGCACATCTAGTGATGAGTTCTTGTAGTCCCTTTATAGCTTTGTTGTTGCGCAACAAATTCATGCATGTCTTCAAAAAGGTAGTGAGCATCGATGGGTCTATTTCTAGTTCTAGTTTGTCTTGACTACCTGAAGTGGAGGCTTTCGTGAACCTCTTCTTAGCTTCCATGAATGTCTTCTTAGCGTGCTCCAAATCAAATTCTGGTTCCTTTATTGGAGCCTTGCAAAACCAACCACTCTCTTCAAGCTGCTTACCTTTGTCATCTCCTATCATAGTACCAATTCAGAGCACGACATTTACATTAGGGTCTTCCTCGCACAGCTTAGACCTCATCGTTTGCAGGTTCTGAGTCGGGGGAGGTTGGAGCATCCCTTTCTCACACATCCTCACTATCAACATGCGATAGTCCTCCATCTCATGATCAAGTTGGGTACAATATAAGCATGATGTTCTCGTCGAGTTTGTACAATCGCAGGCAAAATGCCTTGGCCCTCCGCAATTGTAACAGATCAGATGTCTGCAACCTCTTCTTGGTCCCATTCCACCTCGACCACATCAAATAGTAGCCGTTAGTATTTTTAGCCGTTGGAATCTCTACTTAGACTATTTAACATGCTAAATTGGATCTGGTTCTTCAACTTGTCCTGATGATGAACCACACTAGTTGGTTCGAAACGCGTCGACAAATGATTTATTATGTGATTTAGCCGAAAATTCCCTAAACACATCAGCGCCCTTGAAATCCAGTGTGTGCCATCCATGAATTTTGATCGAGGGCCCGTGTTTCAATCTGAACTCTGTAGGTAGGAGTCTGATCCATCATTAGGTCATAACTTCTATAGGTATGCTCATCATGACCTAGCGACCTACAGAAATTACAGAACAACTATTGGGAACTCTGCGCATACTTCTGTAATAGATGGCAGTTATCTATAGCATGCTTTCCTCCTATCTACCAAATCATGCACCATAATGTAGGCGTCGTTCTTGGTCCTTCTTGTGCCTCTGTTCTCAACGGAATTGGTCCTCCTCCCACCAGGTAGTTCGCAAATACTGTATAATGATTCTTGTCATGTCCCTATCCTTTGCACTTTACGCACCATACCTCCTCGCGCACTTCTAGGCAAGCCGCCCTGTCTTGTTTCAAACTCTACATCTCAAGGCACAAGTTTTTCAACTGTGTGTGGATCTTTTGGACTCCCAGATTAGGATCTTATATCAGGGTCTCATGCAGTCTCATTGTGATTTCAAAGGCTTCGGCCTGAGTGGATAGCTTCTACTGTGACAACGCATTCCTTAGATGCGGCATTAGCGACGCCAAAAACCATGCGCATTGTTGCCCATCCGTTAAGGTCATATTGGCTTCATGAATCATACACTTCAGTATTTGACCTAGCTCCCAAGGGGTCTCACCTGGAAGCATCTTGATCTCCTTAAATCCAATAATCGACTGTCTCTCTGATTTTTTCCTGCTAAACTCCCTATTTAGTGCAACTTGGATATCTATGATCCCTACATTTGGATTGTCATTGGAATGATTAATGTACCACATCAGTGCGTGATCCTACAAGGTGCTGACCAACATTTCTTTCTTTATATTGTCGTCTGTGACTCCCTATGATTCCCATACAGCCTTTACCACAAACCAAAATTGGTCCAGATCTTCGTTTCCTACTCCTTTGAACACCAACATTTTTATCGCGCTCACCATATTGAACTATGGGGGTGGCAGAGGTGGTGTGGGTGAAGATGGGGGTGGAGATGGTGAAACTAGTGGTGATGTAGGTGGGGGCGGTATGCACAGAATTTGATGCTTTATCAGACTGATCACACTTCTTGGTGAAACTTTCACGAGCTCCTCCTCACTTTCCCACTTAGGTGAAATCAAGGGACTAGTCTCTAATTCTGTGCTACCTTCGTTTCTATAGATCCTCCTACTTCGCGTAGACCCAGACATCAATTTATTCACATAACCCACTTTTCACACAGTAGAATCTTAATCCAAGTGTTCAAGTATTTAATGTTCTTACCTCGCGGTCCTTTGAGGAAACTTCATTCTACCTTGCTATAGCTGACTGAAGTATCTGTCGTGAACTCTGTGATAACCCTTCCTATAATTTGATCGAGCCAATGGTCCACAGTGTGTGCAATCTTATCTTTTAATGCTTCTAGTTTGCGCACCAACTCTGGAGTCCACACAATGGGTTTGTCAAGCCTACACCTTCCTTGACTATCTTCTAGCTTTGTGATCCACTCGTACAGCTCAGAGGGGAAGGCTGCAAAGAAAATTTCATGGATTTCCATATATAAGTAGCAGTCTAACCACTCTTCCTTTGATAACCACAAATTCCTGTTTTCCTGCGCCCTGCACTCGTGAATCTTTTTGTCCAACCAATTTTCAATTTCTTTCATTGTCAGATTCCAGTGGCACAACATCATACATCTCTTATGCAGATCTCGGTCCCGTCAATGGAACCATTTTTTGGCTTATTGGGGCCTAACCCAGGTTCAGAGTAAAGTTACCCAAACAAATCCTGGTACTACTGGCCCTTTACTGAAGTAGTATGGGAGGGAGCTAGAACCAGGTTTCCGCCCCTTGGAGATGTCTGATGAGTTCAAGTGGTCCGCGGTTCAACCCTGCAGCACACTTTCCCATACCTCGCAGTCTGATATACTACCTTCGTGCAACCCTACTAAGGGGTCAAACACTGTTATTACCCTAGTCCTTACTAGTATTCCAATGCTAGTTGATTATTTTATCCTACTTGTGTGCTTTAAATTATACTTAACAACATAAACCATTCATACAGGTGCGCACAGTAAATAAACAGTATATTTTCAATTTATATCAAACATGCATTAACCCAAGAACAAGTACACAAATTGATAAAAAATTTCTCTTTATTAATTTCTTCCTCGATTATAGACTCAACTCCGCCCAGTGCACTTGGTTGCAGGGATCTACGCACTCAGCTACAGACTACTAGGCCTCTGTGCACTCAGTTGTAGAGCCTTCTCCTACTCTATGACCCAAAGACACACTTTACCCTTGCAATTTGATCCCTTAGACTTGTTCTTCTTCTCTTCTTATAGCCTCTCTCTATTTATATAATCCCATGGTTCGTGAACCATGGGTAGGTCTATCCAGCCAACATTACATTACAAAACTAGGGTGGACAACCATTTTACTCTATCATACATTTCACGTTCTGCACCCACAATTCGTGGAGTATTTACAATAATATTGGGTCAAAACTTGGGCTTTGAGCCTCGAAACATGCCTTTGGGGGGATTCCATGCCCAAAACTTACTTCATCAACTAGTGGAGGATTGGCAGAAAGCTTTTGGTAACCAGCTGGAAGTCATGGCTGAGAATTTGTATGGTTTTCCAAAACTTTTGAGGCTTCATTCGTATAAGGACAAAGGTGAATAGCATGATACCCTTCACATAACCTACAAGGAAACTTAACTTTACTCTTTTTCTTATGGACCTTACTATCACTAGTTAATTGTTTATCACTAGTGTGATCTCCACAGACTGATGACAAGGGTTGATGTGAGCCTATGGACCATACTTCTAATACCTACAGAATATTGAGACAATATCTAAGAAGGTGATCACCCTTACAAATCATGCAAGGGAATTTAAATATATGGGGCTTGGTAGAATATTTCTCAAAATTAGTTGCATTCATAACAATGTTTGATTAGTTTCCCCCTATGTATTTTTCTTCTTCTTCTTTCTCCTCATCTTCTTCTTCTTAGCTTCCCGGTTACTTGAAACAAGACTTTCACCAGGAAAGGAGGAAGAAAAGGATGGAGAAAAAATCATTGAAGAAGGAAAAGAGTCATCTTTAGGATCAAATTGAAGTTGATTTCATTTAGGTGGAGGACTATTTGGTTGAGAATAAGTTTGGACATTCTGAACCAAGGAGGTTGAAACAAACCAAACTGGTAAACCAATTGTAAATCTAGGAAAGGAACAATGTTTCCATATAAGGAGTAATAACATTTCCAAAAGAAGGAAAAGGACCATGATTCTTGTCAAAGGGGTTTCCTTGACTAGTGGACTTAGGAATTGTTTCCATTAGTCTCAAACTAAGATCTACTATGGAGTTGTTCCATGGTGAGGATATTGTTTCGTGGTCAATTAATTTCTTTTAGAAATTAAAGACACAAAATAAAACGAAGGGGTAACTAGGAAAATAAGAATTACCAAGTCACTGTGAACTGTGGAATGCCATTTCCAGTATGTGCAAGAAATCTCCTTGAATGATGTGTTTTATGTATCATAGATAACAAGGTGGCTGACTCAGTTACCTATGGTAGGATAATAATCTAATGGGGTCTTCTAAAATAGACCCATAAGTACATGGAAGCGCAATATATAGTAGTGTTGTCTGATGTGTCTTGTATGATAGGAAGTATTCTGATATACTTTTCATACATGGAGTGCCATCTGATATATGCAAGGGTATGTGTAAAACGATCTGATATACCTACATACGTGGAATATCGACTACCCCCATACTGTAACTTAGACAAGTAATGACAACTCCTACATTTAAAGAAGTCGGAACGCGTATCTAGCCTAGACCTCTATGTGTGTCTTTAATGTTACAAATACTCAGGTTAATTGAGTTAATTTTAAAGTTCATCTTTAATTAGGTTTCAATTTCAAGGCTCATAGTACAAATTCACCTGAATCCCCTATGATGCAACTACTAGCATAACAAAAACTCTTTCACTTTTCAATGAAGATCAATCTACGAGAAGGAATAAATAAACAATGATGTAGCAAAAAAATTACTTCCTAAATATATCTTTCAATTTCATTATTCCAATTCAATTCAAAGACATAAATGATGCCAAACCATGCAACTTAATCTATGCACAATTCCCCTAAAAACTATGAAAATGTAACCTATGTACAATTTCCTTTCTTCTTGTGTAAAAGTAATATATGCAAGATAATTCTTCAAAACAAGCACAATATGGTTCCAAATCAGTGAAAGAACAATATAACAAGACTACTTATGAACAAATATACCTTCCTTCACTAATGAAATGAAAGAACCAATCAAGTGTAAGTAAAGGAAATCCCTAATGAAATCAAATGTAATATAAGATTTCATTAACAGAGGACTTAAATTAAAATGGCATGAAAATTCCAAAGATAAAAAAGATGACACTCAAAGGCAATTAACACTCATACGCAATTAAAAAACTAAAATTTTCTTTTCTTTTCCTTTTCAATTTCAAATGCAATTAAAATGAAATGAAGCAAGATCATTATTTTGGCTTGATGGGGCCTTACCCAGATTCAACGTTAATTAGCCAAACAAATCCCTACACTACTGGTCCTTTCGGCATCATCCCGAGGAGCGCAGACCAAAGTCTCACCCGAAGCAGTATGGGGGGATGCTTGAACAAAGTTTCCGCACCTTGAGATGGTTGTGATGTGGATTGAATCCTTCTATCCCTGCCTTCGCACAGGTCTATTCACTCTAGAGCTTGCAACACTAGCCTTCTATTCCATCCTTCAATACCTCCGTGAAAGGGTACAATCAACCTTTCTGTAGCCCTAATCTGTTGCTTAGGTACTTTCGCACTGCTAGAGCAGTGTGCTGTACAAATTCCCTGATTAATTTAAGTGATTTGCTTAACTTATCAAACAATTATAGTTAACACCACGCAACCAGATATTCATAATTGCATTAAATTAATTAATGTAATTGCGGTCTTCCGTGTATCATATAAGCCCAATAAAGGAAATTCATACATTAAACATCTATGTTGGGTGTGTGGAGCCTAATTATCTTCTGTATTCAAAGGTTTCATCTAGATGTATACCCGAGGAAGACTGTACACCCCTCCATGCGTGGGGGTTGCGAGGGAGACTTGTCCCCCCTGCAGAGGTTCGGGGGGGCTGATCCCCCTCGGCTGGGGAGTCCGGGGGCTAGCGGTCCCCTGGTGGGGGCTCGAGGGTAGCGCCCCCAAAACTAAAAACAGATGTAAAATTTCCTTGTAAAAGTCTAGTAATTACTAGTAAATCTGGGCCGTTCAATAAGCAGATGATTTGATGGTAGAGGTTATGTTTAATTTAGGGTTTTTTTCCCTAGAAGGCAACCCCTCACTATATATGAGGAAATTGTATTGCGTCTATGTAGATCTGTATTCTGAGTGAGGAAGAGAGAGGATATTGAGAGCGAAGAGGCAGTTAAAGAGGATCTGTTGTAGGTTGTATCTCTTCAGTTTGCTAGATAATATAATAAAAGAAGGACTGGCTATTTCTCTGTGGCCATATCCCAAATTGGGTGAACCACGTATATCTGTGTCTCTCTTGTTTTATGTGTTTTTTGTGTTTATATTTATGCAATATTTTATGTGTTCCATTGCTCTGTAATATATAATTCTCTAACAATCCAGATGTATCAACAGAACAAAGATAAAGAAATTGCAAAATATCTCTCTTTATTAATATCTTCCAACTATTTACAGAATTTTTCCACCTTGTGCACACAGCTGTAGGGGTTCGTGCACTCAGCTGTGGAGTTCTACCCTAGGCTTGTGCGCACTCAGTTGCAAAGCCTCTACCTATGCTATGACCTAAGACTTAGACTTCTTCTTTAGGGCTATCACTCTATTACATGATCTGCCATTGTCTCTCTCCTTTAACTACTTAGAGCTTAGCTCTTTCTATACAATCCCATGGTCCGCGGACCATGGATAGGTCTCTTACAACCAACTTTACTTTACAAAACTAAGGGCAGACTACCCTTTATGACACATAACACCTTCGCACTCAGCGACCACAAAATGCAAAGTCTTTACAATTATATTACAAAAATTGACTTAAACATGGGATTTTAGCCCTAAAACGGCCCTTTGGGGATCCCAGACCCAACAGGCACCCAACACAAACATCATGATTCACCCTTGAGTCACTTGGTAGGCACAAAGATCTTTGTGTGAAGCCCGTCCAGCTCGACTCGGATGACCGCAACTTCAGTTGTGCACTGAGTTGTTGCCTGCTTCACGTCTTCAACTGTCTTCTCGGTTACTGTTCCTACATTGTCAGCCTGAAGTTTTTGTTGTGATGCTTACAGAGTCACAAGCTTGCCTTCAATGTTTCCTGTGACTGCATAATCTTCCTCCAGCCAGGGCTTTAGTCACACCTTCAACACTGCTTCCTAGTGCAATGCTGCATCCACTTGTTCCTCCAGCCGCTTGGCTTCCTGCAGCTTGGCTAACCTCTGTGTCGGCGTGACGGTTCGCATTGTGCCCTTAGATTCGTCATAGCGCTGTTGGAGTTCACGCGCTTCTGTCTCTAGCCTCTGGATGTTTTGGTCCTCTTACAAGCTGGTCAGGACCTCAAACAATTGCTTGAACAACTGTATGCAATTTGCTACTGCACTCTCCACCGCCACTACTTCTTCTATGTAGTGGTCATCTTCTGTTCCTTTACCTTTTGCAGTGTTGAAGGTTGGGCCCTTAACCAGAGCTCTGTTATGTAGGTTTAGCTCCAACTAAACCTGTGCCATCTCTGTTTGAGTGTTGCACACCACTGTGGCCAATTTTTGGATGTGGACCTCGACTGGATCCTCCTCCAGAGTGGCCAACTAGGGGACCATTCTGCATGCCTCCTCAATTACCTGCATGATCTTCTTGCTCTGGTTGGTTGCCTCAGCCTTAGCAATGATGGTAGTATTTATCTGTAGGGCCATCTATTTGTTGTTTATCCTTTGTTCGCTAATCACCTGGAGGGCATGGTGCTCACGGGCCCTCAGCTCTCCAATTGCTCCATCCTGCAAGAGGTGGAATGCTTCATGCAGAACCATCACTAGGTTCAGTTCAACTTCTTTCAAGGTGCTAACAGTGGGCCTGTCAGCCTCATTTTCCATGGTCAGTGCTCCATCTAGTAGCACTATTGCATTGGAAGCCTTCGTGGGCAACATATTAGTAGCCTTTGACGTGCCGATAGCCAAGTTGGTAGAAACTATACCAGCTTGCAATGCACGGGTCTACAACTCCTGTAGCTCAGTCTGGTTGGCCCCTAGGATGATCTGCTGCTACTTTTCAAATTGTTGCAGGGCCTCTGCAGTGACATCTCTAACTGTGTCACTGATGTCATATAAGTGGCCCTCTGTCAATGTCATAGGGTCCAGCGAAGTCTTGGTCGCTTTGGATTTCTTTTTCGACCTTCCCTTCTCCAGCTCTCTCGGGTGCTTAGTGCGGGTGGACATCTCCTGAGGGTCTGCGCCATGATGCTCTATGTCCTCCTCTTCGGTCTCAGGTGAAGGTGACTGTGCGCCTTTGTCAGAGCCCTCCTACATGCCACTTGTCTATTTTCTTGTCTCCTTTCTTGTCTGTTCTACCTGGGCCTTCTCAGCAGCCTCCTTTTTCCTCTTTTCGACTAGCTGTGCCATATTTAGATTGGTCTCCTCCTTTTTCTGTGCAGCGGACTTGCTTCCACCCACTGCCAAGTCCATGGTAGTGCACCACTCCGTCGACCATTTATCAAGCACGACATTGATGGCATCATCTGTGGCCAGGCACGGAAAGTCATACCACTTCTGTGCAGGGTTCTTCTGTGCCTCGATAGATATGCGATGGAAATCAGCTTTAAACATGGCATAACTATGTAGGTTAGTGTATACCATGGGCTAAAATCTTGGCTTGCAATTGATGACCATCCTGATATTCATTTCCATCAATATCCATAAGATCTTGTTGTCCTGAACTCACTCCGCATCCTTGGTCACCCACAGCGAAGCATACTTCACTACTTCAGGAAGGTCTGGCATGACCGAAGGGAACTGGCTCTCCTCTAGTAGCTCCCACACTACTAGCACAATCAACAGCAAGAGCCACACATATTGGAAGGTCTTGCTTTTCTCTTGCACTTCGCAGTAGTTCGTGAGGAACTCTCCATGAAGGTACTCCGACCAATTAAACTGGACTCCTTCCATGCACTACTATGCGAGTGCGATGACAGGCGCTAGCACCTCGTCAGCACAACACTTCTGCATCACCTTCCTTGCAAGGATTTGCATTGCTTCCTTCACAATTGGGTGGCAGATGCTAGGGATAGCATACCTGCATGACTTCTTTACCAGCTTGAATTTCTCCTTCATTAATTCTGCGAGTGCCTGCTCGCCACCCTTGCCGCCAAAGATCATAGTTGGATTTTCAATTGTATATGGCAGGTGCATTATTCAATGGATTAACATATCTATGATGGGTATTGGCTCCTCCAGCAAAAGACACCCATCATGCACCAAGCACAATAGCTACTTGATGACCAAAACTGTCACTGGGGTGTGGTTATAGTGTGGCACCCAGAGCAGGTTCAACAATCCTGCCTTCTCTACCCCCTTGAACCACCTCTATGGCTCTAATGTAGACATTCCCGTATTTGTGTCTATGATGTAGTGCATCAGCTACTCGGTTTCCAGGTGTGGGAACTTCTCATGGTCTGGCAAGTCCCAGTCTTCAACCTTCAGTATCAGTACTCAGGCCAAGCATGGACCATTGAAAGTAATTTCATCTGGTAGAAGAGGGGTTTGCAGGGAGTCTTACCCTCATCAATGTCCTTGGGGACCTTTGACTTAGACTTGCACGGAGGGATATACTCCGACAACTGTGTAATAAGGTCTGCACCCTGCTTTTCAACCTCCTCCACTTCAATCAATGTCCTCCTCCTCTACCTATAGGTTTATGGCCTTGCCCTTCTCCTGTGTAGTGGGCTTTGGTGGGTTTCTCCTTGGCGACGCACACACCAGTATGGTAGGCTGCTTGCGCTTCTTGTCCTTCATGGTCTCCTTGGTTGGGGTTGGCTTCAGTCTCGGTGTTCTCAGTGATTTACGGTCCTCCGCCAATACTTCATCCACTTCCAGAGTAGCTACTTCTACTTCTCTTTCCATTTCCTATGCCTGTTCCTCTACTACCTGCTGTGTATTGATAACATATGGGGGTGCTAACATGAACTCCACAAGAATTCCTTTAGGTCCACCGGCAAAGTCACAAATACCCTTGAAACTATCAGAAGCTTGTAATTCTCGCAATTCATAGGTGCTTGAGAGCTCAACAACTGAATACTCAAAACACAAAGTGTTTTTCGCTGGACAACCACTTGTAATTTATAGGGCATTTCGAATTCAAATTCGACCACTCCCCCCAAACTCGGTTCACTAATGCCAGATTGGCAACAAATTTTCAAGGATATAAGCCATAAGTTTCATCTTAAATGTTGGCCACCCACTCCATTTGGCCTCACTTCTGTCGTCTTTTAATGAACAGTGACTTTAATGGTCACTTTTCGGCCAACCTACGTGATTTATCCTTGGGTAGTGCAACTCCCTTTATGCTGCCATGGACCTAGTGATAGGTCCTTGCTTCGCACCATTTTCCAATCGTGCAGCTCCCCAACCCAGGTGGTGTAGTTTATAGTCCCACGCCTCCTTTTAGCTGCCTAGAGTGCTAAGACTGTGCTACCTTCATTTAGTCACATGGATGGACTGTCGGTGTATGGCTTCAAGCCATTGCCATTCACCTTTCCTAGGAAGGGCTCTCCATTTAATTTAACCAACTGTACTGCTCCTCCATCGGTAATTTCCTTAATGACGTAGGGCCCTAACCAGTGCATGCTAAATTTCCCTGGAAATTTATCAAACTTAATATCATATAGCAAAACCAAAGTCATTTACCTTAAATGTGTGTATCTTGATGTGTCGATCATGCCATGCCTTTTTGCGCTGCTTTTGGACCTGCTCATGAAATCTAGCCAAAAATCTTTCTTCCTTTGGTTCATCTAGTTGTATGAGCCTCCCCTCTAGGGCTCCACAATCCATCATACCTATGAGCACTGCTATGCGTAGACTAGGCACGATGTATTCCATAGGCATTACCGCTTCAACACCATAGAAAATCCGAAAAGGGGTTTGTCCAGTCAACTTCTTGCATGTTGTTAGATAAACGCACAGTACTGGAGGTATGCATAGGTCCCAATCACTTCGTTGATCATTACAAACCTTGGTCAACGTGTTTTCGAGCACTTTGTTAAACGATTCCATCGTCCCATTAGCCTGCATGTGATAAAGCGTATTCTTCTAGTGGTATACCTGAAATTCCTTTCTCAATGCTTTTATCGTCTTTTTCAAGAAGTGTGTACCGCGATCAGTCATCAAAATCTTTGGATAGCCAAATCGCGTTAGTACATGCTCAAAGAGGAACTTTGTAGTAGTCGCACCTATGAAATCCTTGACAGGTTGTGCCTCTGCCCAATGAGTCAAATACTCTGTCGCGGTGATAATATACCTTTCTCCCATCTTTCCTTGTGGCTGAATAGGTCCCACAAAATCTATCGCCGACTTCTCAAAGGGTTGCAACATCATTTGTGGATTCAAAGGAATCTCATCCCTCTGTGATGGCCTACCAGTCCTTTGACACACATCGCATGCCTTGCAATATTATTTTGAGTCCTGATGAAGGGTTGGCCACCACAACCCAGCACGTAGAATCTTCTGTGTAGTTGCTTTCCCTACATAATGGCCTCCCGCGGTGCCCCCATGAGCTCCCGCGAGGATGCTTCTTATTTCGAACTCAGATACATATTGTCACAATATGTCATCGGTCCCCATATTGTACAGATGCCCAGAAATGATAGAGAAATTTGTCGTGCTCACCACTAATTCCTTCTGGATAGTGTATCCTTCCGGTGTAGTTCCCGTTGTTAAGAAGTGTATTATATCCTCGAAATGGCCATCTCTGACACGCACTGCAAATAGTTGTGCGTCAGGCAATCCTCCTTCTAAGTTAGTAGGTTCCTCCCCTATTTCGATGCACAACAGATGGTCTGGTCCTACGTTCAAGTGTCCAGGCTTCACAACCACTTCAAAATCATACTCCTGGAATAATAAGAGCCACCTGTAGATTCTCCCCCCCAACATAGGCTTATTGACCAGGTACTTCAGCATAGTGTGATTTGTATACATCTTGAAATGGCCTCCCAACAAGTAGTGCCTATACTTCTAGAGTGCATACACCATAGCTAGCGCTTCGCACTCAGTGGTGGAATAATTCTTCTCTACTTTGGATAATATTCAACTTGTGAAGGTGGTTGGATGGTCTAAGCCTTATCTGTCGACCTATGTTAGTACTGCTCCTAGCACTATACATGACGCGTTGACATGCATATGAAACTCTTTCTTCCAGTCTGGGAAGACTAGAATCGACGCAGTGACCATCTTTTCTTTCAATATATCCAAGCTCTTCTTGCAGTCATCATTCCAACAGAATGATACATCCTTCTTTAGTGGTTTCTCCATAGGCGCAGTGATCTGGGCATAACCTTTGATAAACTTTAGGTAATATCCCATATGTCTCAGGGTAGTGTGCAACTTCTTCACACTCCTCGGTACTTCCAATTTTAGTATCACCATTTTCTTTGCGGGGTCTACCATCAGTCCTTGTTTGCAAACCACATGCCCCAACAGGTTCCCAAATGGAACACAAAACAGACACTTCTTGAGATTGAGCGCGATCAGGTATCTCCGACAGGTATCCAACATCAGATGCAAGCTCGCTACATGGCGTTTAACCAACCCAAATACAATCCAACCATCAAAATATACCTTTAGGAACTTATGAATAAATTCCTTGAACACAGCAAAAACTACGCATGAGAAGATTGCAGGTGCATTCTTCAATCCAAATGGCATTACACTGTACTAAAAACAACCCTACTCAGTCGGGAAGCTTGTCTTGCTCCTATCCTCCAGCGCGATTTTGATTTGATGGTACCCAGAGAACCCATCAGTGAAGGAATATGCTTCCTGGCCACCTACATTCTCCAACACTTCATCAATGAATGTAGTCGGGAAAGGATAATGTACACAAGTGTCATCCAGATTCCTGAGATCCACACATATCCTTATTTCATCCTTCTGCTTCTTTTCCTATACCACCATTGGAATTACCTAGTTAGATTCTTCCATAGCCTCAATGATGTATGCCACGAGCATCTTGTCCAACTCTAAGCAAACCTTTTCCTTATATTTTGGATTGAGACGGTAAGATCTTTGCTTAACTGGCTTCGCGTCAAGTTTAAATGTAATATTCACCATACCTAGGTCCTCGATTATCCCTTTTAGGTCCGTAAACTTGGTAGGGAATAAATCCTAGTATTCACGAAGCAATTCAACGACCTTATCCACCATTGCATCATCCCAGTAATCTCCAATCTTTGCAAATTTGGGTTCTGCCTCAATACAAATGTTTACGTGTTTCGTTTTCAACGACGCGGTTCTATTAGGCTTCTTAATCTATGGTCCTTGAACCGTGTGGTGACCCTATGTTTTTGGAATTTTAATCTTCCATGGATCCTCGTACTCTTCTTCAGCAGTTACATTATAACATTATAGTCAGCTGAGTAACCCATTCAGGCTAAACCAGGTCTAAAGGATCCTGCGATATCCTAAATATTGTTGATTTCACCTCTTGTAGCATTTCATCAATACTGTTAAACCTATCCTCAAAAGTTAATGTCATCATGAATCCTTTGTACAGGATATCCCATTCACCTATCCCATGGTGGAGCTCTATTTCTACGTACCAATTCATTGGGACCACATCCAAGGTATGACATAACAAATGCACCCACTCAGGTTGGGGGTTTTCTCCATAAGCCTAGGTCCATTTGGTAAAATGTGTGCGTGAATCATCCTATCCATCATACTTGTGTGTTAGTCGCATGTTAGGCTTCCCAAATCATGTTCTCATCATCCTCCTACATTCCCGCCAATAATCAAAACTTCCTTTATGCGTCTGCCACCATCTTGTAGGCTAGCACACAGTGCCCATTCCAAGGCTTGGAAGCGCTGCTTTTCTTGTACCTCCCTTTCAAATGCATCCAAAAAGATATCTACTTCATTCACACCATCATAAGTAAGCAAATTTCTTACCTCTGATTTCACACAACGTAGCGATCAGTTCATCATGTTGCAATTCAGTGTAGTTACTTCATGTAACTGATTCTGTTAGCATTATATTTCTTCAATGGAGTCTGAAGTGTAGGAACTCTCGTGATTCCAAGTAATCTATCCATCTGCGGTGGGATTCACCCAACCTTGGCCTCACACTATTATCTTATAGATACAGTCCAAGTTGTCATCACTCTCATAATCATAGATTAGTTCAATATAGTGCGATCCTTCAATAGGATCATGGGGTACTATTGCACGCAGTGATTTCTTCACAAAGATCATCTTTCACTTCTTCATATTGATTACCCCATTCATATCAATATCCCATTCAATTCCCAGGAGTGCGGGATAGGGATTGTTGTCACCCACTATCTCTATTACTTCAAAATCAACCAGCACACTCGCTCCCTCAGTATTCACGGTCACCCCCTGCAGCCACCCCGTGGGGATGATCTTCTTCTCATTCGCCATCCTTAGCTGAATCGGAGACCACTACAGCACAGGTCTCCCCATTCGTTCCCAAGTTTGCTTCAGTAGGATATTCGCGTATGACCCCAGGTCTAAAATAACCTAATCCATTTCATACTCTCCTATCTGCGCAGTCAGTCAAATCTCTCGTCCCGTCCTTGTTTTATGCTTGCCAATATTTCATACTATGCACGACTCACTCGGTGCAGTTCCAGCACATCTATTGATGAGATCTTGTAGCCCTTTCACAACCTTAATATCATGCAGTAACTTCATACAGGTCTCCAGGAAAGTTGTGAGCATAGAAGGGTCCATTTCCTGCTTAGGCTTATCCTTGCTTCCTGAGGTGGAGGCCTCAGTGAATTTCTTCTATGAAGGTTTCGCATGTGCGTTCCAAATTGAACTCAACCTTCTTCGATGAGCTTTACGAACCCATGTACTATCTTCTTGTTGTTTACCCTTATCATCTCCTATTGTGACTCCACTTTTGAGCACTATATTTACATTTGGATCTTCCTTGTGTGGCTCAGACCTCATCATCTACAGGTTCTGAGTCGGCGGAGGTGGGAGTGACCCTTTCTCAGGTATCCTAGCTATCAGTGTAGGACATTCTTTTGCTTCATGATCAAACAGTTTGTAATACTTGCACGACGGACGCATTGGATTAGTGCAATCGTGGTCATAGTGTCCTGGTCCTCCGCAATTGTATCAAATCAACTATCCTCAACCTCTACCAGGTCCTCCTCTGTCTCGGCCTCGTCCATGCCCCTGAAATCTTGTCCACGCCATCCCTGCACTTTGGTCAAGGGGCCGTGTTTCAGCCTGAACCCTATAGGTGGGAGTTCTATCCATCATCAATCATAGCTCCTACAAGTACGCTCATCATGTCATACCGACCTACAAAAGTTGTATAACAGTTGTTGCGGTGCTTGTACAAACTTATGTAGCAAGTGATATTTATCCGTGGAATCTTTTCCAGCTACTTGACAGATATCACACCATAATGCAAGCCCCGTGCTAGGTTCTGCTTGAGCTTCTAGCCTTAAAGGCATCGATCCTCATCCTGTAATGTAGTTTTCAAAGACCAAGAAATGGTCTTTGTCATGACCCTGACTCTTGCATTTCAAGCACCATACCTCCTCGCGCACCTCTAGTCGAACCGTGTTGTCCTACTTTAGACTTTGGATCGCAAGCTAAACTCCTAGATTTAGATCTTGCATCGGGGTTTCATGTAGCCACATAGCAATCTCCAAGGCCTCTGCTTGAGTTTTTATATTTTGTTGTGATAGGGCACTCCTTAAGTGTGGTAGTAGCAAAGATACAAACCACTCGCGATGCTTTCCATCTGTCAAATTCATTTTGTCTTCGCAGATTGTACACATCAACCTCTATCTAGTTCCTAAGGTGTCTCACCTAGTTGCATCATGATTTCTTTGAATCCGACAATCAACTGTGCCTCAGATTTAGGCTTACTAAGTTCTCTATTCAGTGTTGCCTGGATGTCTGCCACTCCAACATTTGGGTTATCATTAGAGTACTTAATATACCAGGTTAGCATTTAATATTAAAAAGCACTAGTCAATGTCACCTTCTTTATATGATCGCCTATAACACCTTGAGCTTCCCATATAGCCCTCACAATGAACTAGAATTGGTCGGGGTCTTCATTTCCCAAGCCTTTGAACAAAGGAAACTTCACTGTATTTGTCATACTGAACTGCGATGGAGGTGGAGGTGGTATGGACGAAGTTGGAGGTGATGGTGGTGAAGTTGGAGGTGGTGTGGGTGGATGTGGTATTCATAGGAATCCTCATCTTATTAAATGAATAACACTTCACGGAGAAACCTTCGCTATCCCTTCTTCATCACCTTGCGGAGGTGAAATCAAGGGACTATACTCTGGACCATTTTTTCCCTCATTCCTGTAAGTTTTTCCACTTTGCGTAATCTCGAACATCAAGGTAGTTGCATAACTCGTTTTTCACACAATAGCATTTTAATCTAGGTATTCAAATATTCTATGTACTTACCTCATGGTTCTTTGAAAAAGTGCCACTCGGCCTCATTGTACCTGACTGAAGTGTCGACTGCGAATTCAGTCACAAATCCTCCTATGATGTGATCGAGCCAATGATCGATAGTGTAGGAAATCTTATCCTCTGACACTTCCAACCTTCACACTAGCTCCGGGGTCCACACAATAGGACCATCAAGTTTCCACTTTCCTTAACTATCTGCTAGCTTCGAGATCCACTCATATAACTCAATAGGGAAGGAGCAGAAAAAGATCTCGTGGATCTCTGTATACAGGTATATTTCTAACGACTGTTCCTTTGTCAGTGGCAGGTTCCTATTCTCCTACGCTGCGAATTCATAGATCATCCTATCCAACCAGTCTCCAATCTCCTTCTTAGTTGGATTCCAGTGATACAACATCACACATCTCTTATGCAGATTTTGGTCCTGGTAACGGAACCATTTGTTGGCTTGAGGGGGCCTAACCCAGGTTCAACATTAATTTTCCAAACAAAGCACACTTAGACCAAAGTCTCACCCGAAGCAGTATGGGGAGGATGCTGGAACCAATTTTTTGCACCTCGAGATGGTTGTGATTTCATTTGAATCCTTCTATACCTGCTTTCGCGTAGATCACTTCACTCTGGAGCTTGAAAGACTAGCCTTCTATTCCATCCTTCAATACCTTTGCGAAAGGGTACAATCGACCTTCACGCAGCCCTAATCTGTTGCTTAGGTACTTTCACACTGCTAGAGCAGTGTGCCATACAAATTCCCTGATCAATATAAGTGATTTGCTTATCTTATCAAATAGTTATAGTTAACACTACGTAACTAGATATTCGTACTTGCGTTCAATTAATTAATGTAATTGCGGTATTTCACGCATCATATAAGCCCAATAAAGGAAATTCATACATAAAATATCTAGACCTATGAATAGAACAAAGACAAAGAAATTGTAGAATATCTCTCTTTATCAATATCTTCCAAGTGTTTACAGACTCTGTCCACCCTGCGCACACAGCGGTAGGGGTCTACGCACTTAGCTACAGACTTCTACCCTAGGCCTCTGTGCACTCAGTTGTAGAGCCTCTACCTATGCTATGACCCAATACTTAGACTTCTTCTTCAGAGCTATCACTCAATTACATGATTTTCCATTGTCTTTCTCCTTTAACTACTTAGAGCTTAGCTCTTTTTATACAATCCCATGGTCCGTAGACCATGGGTAGGTCTCTTACAGCTGACTTTACTTTACAAAACTAAGGGTGGACTACCCTTTATGACACATAACACCTTCGCACTCCATGACCACAAAATGTGGAATCTTTACAATTGTATTACAAAAATTGACTTAAACATGGGCTTTTAGCCCCAAACCTGCCCTTGGGGGATCCCGCTGCCAACACATTGACCAAAAGAACTCACACACACTGCAATTATAATATGAAAATTATTTTTATCAAATCAACAATCAAGCTAAAGTGTTTACACCATAATAATGAGAAAAAAAGAATAAATTAAACAAACTCTCATTAAAGGCAAACAAATCCAAATATAAACATTGTGATGCCTTTATAGAGACACAAACAATTACAGAGATTCAAGAAAACCTTTTGAACCAAAGCATAATGGAGGGCAAGGCAAAGAAATTCAAAGTTTTTCATTCTATAGGATCATCACATGTGCACAGTTGGCACCAACGCGTACCATCTCACTTCGAGGGAGGAGAAATTGCATTGGGTTACTTTGTCTTAGAACAAAGAATGTGATGTGGCTAATTTGGTCAAAATATGACACAAAGAACCCTGCCAAGGTCAAATTGTGTTTTCTTAAGGTCAATAATTGTATAAATAAGTCAATAAAGGTCACTTTTAAAGGTGAAAAATGTTAAGGCGAAGGAAACCACTAAGGGAAAGATCGATCCCCAGTGGAGTCACCAATTTTTTATGTCGAAAATTCACGATTACGAACAAAAATGAACTCCCTAGATCTAGTGGTCTAATCTAGAACAACAGAGGGTAAAAAGATCTACGTTTTGCTTATAGACATTAGAAAATGAAACAGATACCTACCTAGAATTCGTAGTAAGTCCTCCTCTTCTCTTATCTTGTAAGCTCCAACTCTAGCTCCTCACACTATAAATGGAACCTACAACAATGACTAAAATAAGAAAAGGAACTACAATATCCACATGTCATAATCCAATATCTCTAATTAATGAGTCAACATGGCATTGAAATACATAAGCATCAACATGACACAAGTATAGGAAAACATAGTGCTTTTTGTATTAATAAATAAAGGATAGAGTTACAACCATATATAGATGTTGACTTTGTAGATGTCTCCCCAATTGTCTTGTCCTTCCTTTCCACAAATAAAACCTTCAGACTCAACCCAAATTGTTATCAGGAAATCTAGTGTCCATTCAGAGCTGCTAGTCCCACTAAGATGGGTAGCTATCTTAGAAACAAACAAACTAAAGTTACTTATGTTTTCCTTTATTAGAAGTAGATGAGAGAGAAGCAGAGAGTACCAACCTCGGTCTTTCGCTTGGCTCCTTGCTTGTTTCCTCTCCCCTTTGACAGATCTTTTCCACTCCTTCCTCGCTTGTCCCACTTCAAAGAACACCTGTAGAGTCAAAGCAACATAATACCATCAAAGCATAGAGAT
>APFE030548259.1:61182-80565 GCA_000404065.3 Pinus taeda
TATATAGAGGCTAGAGACTCCAAGTCAAGAAATAGTGTCAAGGAATATTGTATGAACAAGCATATGGCTTGTGGAGTGTTCTCCTTCCTTAAGGAGTGAATGTATGGTGTTGCCCTACCTTAAGGGTTTGATAATAAAGAAGCATTTCATATTATATCTGGGTTTATTTGCATTATCTTATATTTTCATATCAGATCTACAACAAGTGGTATCAGAGCACTTTCTTGGGCAAAAAAGTGGAGATTTTTTTACTTTTTGCAGGATTTCAGGGGCGTCGAGTTTTCAGATCATATCTATACGTTTTGGTGCAATATCTATAAGATCTAATTGTAGATCTGGAATCTTTGTGAAAGCACACCTAATTCCAAAAAGAAAATCAGTCGAATCGGAGTCCAGATGAGGGAGATATCACTGATTTAAGATCAACTATTTTTTAAGAAATTTTGGGTGACGGTGGGAGAGTAGCAGCGCAGATCTGGAATTCTAGTGCTTGTATCAGGATTTCTATCACATGGGCAGATGCAGAATGATTGTTCCATTTCTAAAAATAGGTCATAATAAGGATTCTGAGCAATATTGACGAAACTGTGACAATTTCAAATTTTCGCCAAGTCAGCGAATTTTTTCTCGAAACCCTCTTCATGACAACTCTACATTTTACAGGAAAAGATGATGGTCCTACTATTGAAGAATTCATATAAAGATACAAGTCCACATATGGGACAACTTGGAAGCTTCCAATGCTGTTTAATATGAGAGATGAGGCTGAAAAATGGAGTTCATCATTTGACAAATTGCAGTTGATCACACTTTCAGATGCAGAATTTGAAAAACTCTTTTTGGAAAAATGGTCTCAGGCTAGAAAAAAGGAGAATGAGACACATAAAGGATTATTTTCTGTTGGTATCTCCTTATTACAGGTTTATGGATTGATTCAGAAAGAGAAGATCATTGTCTCTATAAATCCTAGTTGCAAGCATAATTTTATCAATGCTAATTTGGCAAAAAAAATTGCAAGTTCCAACAAAACATATTGAAAATACACAGGTTGATGATAAGGATGTTCAAATTATAAGGATTTGAAACTTTCTATGGATAAGTATGTGTTTCATGGTGATTTTTATGCTTCAGATATGGATAACATGGATGTTGTTTTGGGATACCCTTGGATGGAATTAATGGGTACTATAAATATTAATTTTCAGAAGAAATTCCTGAAGCTCTGGTATAAAAAGAAGAAAAATACATTACAGGATATTTCCATTAATAAGCAGGTAGAGTCCAAGGAGGTTGAAGCAGAAGATGTTACAGGGACTGACATATCAAATGATGAGCAGTTGATGGTCAACCATCAAACACAAACAGAGGCTGAAGCCGAAAAGGTAACAGGTGCTGACACATCTGATGAGGGTTCAATGGTTGAATTCATATTGGAAAAGAAGACATCAGAACAGGCATCACAGCAGGGTGAATTAAAGAAAAAGACACCGTCGGTTAAAACTTCAACATATCATCACCCACATCACCCCGCAAGAAAACTACCAACAAGATGGCAACCACTTAGCCACAAGGACAACAACCCCCGTATGACGGATAGCGAGGAGCGAAGATCCACCTACTACACATCAAAGAGCTGTCATGGTCAACTTCCATCTCAAGTGAGCGAGGCACCAGCGAGATCGAGGGTTCACTTTTCTCTTGGAGGCTAGATGCACATGCATGGTACCAGTGAACTACTCTTTTGAGTAGATCTTATTATTTGTGTTCTTCCCATGTTTCGGGGACGAAACATGCTAAGGGAGGTGGAATGTTATATACCTAGGGGGGATAATATGGGGTACCAAGGGAGGTACCCAAGGTAATAATATAATAATGAGATGGGCCATAGTAATAAATAAAGTGGTTAAGCCATATCATGTAAGGGACCACAAGTAGTTACTAATAATATAATGGGCCCATGGTATTAGTTGATGGTATGAGGGAACCATGGTAATGACCCATGGTATTGTATGTATGAGGCCTATATAGAGGCTAGAGACTCCACATGGGAGAGTGTGAAGAAATATGTCAAGGATTATTGTATGAACAGGCATATAGCTTGTGGAGTGTTCTCCTTCCTTAAGGAGTGAATGTACGGTGTTGCCCTACCTTAAGGGTTTGATCAATAAATAATAATTTCATATTACTTCTGGGTTATTTGCATTGTCTTATATTTTCATATCAGATCTATAATATTTCCAGGTTAGATCTATAACACTCGACCAGTCCCTTAGTTTAGTGTGGTAGTGAATTATTTGCTTTGTTGTTACAGTTTGGATTACACTTCCTTTTACGTGTGCAAATTGAATGAGAGATGGTTTTCATGAGTGTTTTGAGAGTGGTTGAATGACAATTTGCATAAATATTTATCAATTATGTGATTGTTTTTCTATTGTTTTTATAGTTAATTCTATGTGTAATTTAATTAATTGCAGTAAGATTTGGATGTTGTGACATCTTAAGTCCTAGACCAGTGCCTCAGTTTAGTGTGGCAATGAAATATTTGCTTTACTGTTACAGTTGGATTACACTTCCTTTTATGTATGCAGACTAAATGAGTGATGGTTTTCGGGAGTGTTGTGAGAGTGGTTGTATGACACATTGCATAAATATTTCTCAGTTATGTGATTTTTTTACTGTTGTATTTACAGTTAATTTTGTGTGTAATCTAATTAATTGCAGTAAGCTTTAGATGGTGTGACAATTTAAGTCCTAGATCAGTCCCTCAATTTAGTGTGGAAGTGAATTATTTTCTTTGTTGTTACAGTTTGGATTGCACTTCATTTTATGGTTGCAAAATGAATGAGTGATGGTTTTCAGGAGTGCTGTGAGAGTGGTTGAATGACACATTGCATAAATACTTTTCAGATATGTGATTGTTGTTATTGTTGCTGTTACAATTAATTTTGTGTGATTTAACTAATTGCAATAAGTTTTGGATGTTGTGACAACGTAAGTCCTAGACCATTCCCCGAGTTTAGTGTCGCAGTGAATTATTTTGTTTGTTATTACATTTTGGATTCCACTTCCTTTTATGTGTGTATATTGAATGAGTGATGGTTTTTAGGAGTTCTATGAGAGTGGTTGAATGACAAATTGCATAAATATTTCTCATTTATGTGATTGTCGTTACTATTTTTGTTATAGTTAATTCTATATGTAGTTTGATTAATTATAGTAAGCTTTGGATGGTGTGATAGCGTAAGCCCTAGATTGGTCCCTCAATTTAGTGTAGCAGTGAATTATTTGCTTTGTTGTTACAGTTTGGATTGCACTTCCTTTTATGTGTGCATATTGAATGAGTGATGGTTTTCAAGAGTGTTGTGAGAGTGGTTAAATGACATTGTAGCTTATTTTGCAGTATTTCTCTGCATCGAAAATGTGTAGAGTATGTAACAACTTTATTAATTTTTGAGAGTATGTGTGCAACAAATTTGGATTGAGATTATTTTATACTACTCATCATCTTCCTTAGCATAGAATTTGCGCGACAGTCTTGTAAAAATTAAATCCTACCTGAACTGATAATTAAATGTAAGAGTGATTTGACCAACATTAAAATGCACAAAATATAAAAATAATGAAGTTAACAAAGTTTCTTATTCAAATCATTGTGAGATACAGGCATTAATATTTTAATAAATTTTATGTCTTCACAAACATATTTTGATACAAAATGAATGGAAGAATCATTCAAGTAATCCTATTTTTCTTGCCAACAATTCATAGTATGTCTTGAACATTATATTAACTAAAAAAATATACAATATTTATAGCCATGAGGTTCATCTCTTCCTCAGAATGAGGAAACCAAAGATAAAAATAAAAAGTTCTCTGCTCGTGAAGGGGGAAACCAAAGCTTATAAGTTCCAAATTGTTTATAAAAAGAGTGTGGCCATACAAATTACACAGGGGGATGAGCCTCATGATGTCTGGATAGTAGCCTAAGGGGTGGTAGAAAATGTAAATTGCAACAAAACTAGGGGTGCCTTAGTCACAAACTTGGCACTTATGGGCCGAGCATGAGGGGTTTTATCGCACTGATGATCACTAGGCCAA
Source organism: Pinus taeda (assembly GCA_000404065.3). Classification (NCBI taxonomy): domain Eukaryota; kingdom Viridiplantae; phylum Streptophyta; class Pinopsida; order Pinales; family Pinaceae; genus Pinus; species Pinus taeda. The sequence continues at coordinate 65,281 of APFE030548259.1, forward strand.
AAAAATATTGTTCTACAAGCCATCGAACAAAAATAAGGAGAGAGTACCAGCCTTTTGATGATCAAGTTGATGACAGATAACACATGCCATTGTGAATCCAAATTAATGTTGAGCTAGAGCCACATGTGCTTGTGAGCTGCCACGAGCCTGCACCAAACTGATAGACACTGGAAGCTCCTCCACAATGAAACACCCATATGGTTTGTGCCGAGGGGGAGAAGGGGGGGGGGGGGGAGCTTCATTCATCAGTGGGATAGTGAGGGACATAGAGGGAGGTGGAGGAGAATTGCGAGGGGATGGAGGGGACAAACTTACTAGGGGGAGTGTGCAGGAGACACAATAGGGGAATGAAATTTGGGAGGGTAGTCAATATCCAGGTCTCTGGACAAATGCTTCAGGGAGGAGGATGAGTGGCTAAAGAGCATGAAGAGCTCAACGATTCAGTTGGTGGCATTGATTTTAGCTTCTTCCTTATCCTTTAGATGTCTGTCTAGAAGGTTGCAGAGGGACCAGAGGGATGAACACCCATGGTGGGTCTCCTCTTCTTCCATGGTCACCACCTTTTTGCAAACGCGATCAGGTATGTTGTGGTAAAATAAAATGGCTATGTAGGTGTCATCTAGGGTGGTTGGGGGTCATCCATGACCTCTGACCTAACCTAGGTGACGATCTCTCCCTATGTCACTACTCATGAGTGTGATGCAGGGGAAGTGCATAGGGAGCGGCGAGGATCACAGGGATAGGAAAATAGAGGAAGAATAGCAGGGAAGCTCAGCCATTGCGAGATAAAGAGCCTCGATCAACAGGGTGGTCTGCACATTTTGAGGAGAGGGTACGAGTGGAGTAATCAGGCCAGGTGTTTTCCATGAGCTGGAGGATGCCTTGCACATGCCTTGTAATTTAATTAATTGCAGTAATATTTGGATGGTGTAAAAACTGAAATCATGTACCATTCCCTAATTTTAGTGGGGCAATGAATTATTTTCTTTATTGTTACAATTTGGATTGCACTTCCTTTTCTGCGTGCAGATTGAATGAGTGATGGTTTTTAGGAGTGCTGTGAGAGTGGTTGAATGAAAGAGTAGCTTATTCTACAATATTTCTTTTCATTGAATCAATATAGAGTGTGTAACAACTTTATTGATTTTTGAGAGTGTGTGTGCAACAAATTTGGGTTGAGATTATTTTATACTAGTCATCATCTGCCTTAATGTAGACTTTGAAAAACAATCTTGTAAAAATTAAAGCCTACTTGGATCGATAATTAAATGTGAGAGAAGGTCGACCAACATTAAAATGAAATCACTATAAAAATAATGAAGTTAACAAAGTTTCTTTTTCAAATCATTGTGAGATACGGGCATTAATATTTTATTAGCTTTTATACCTTCACTAACATATGTTGATACAAAATGAATGGAAGAAGCATTCAAGTAATCCTAATTTTTTTTGCCAACAATTCATACCATATCTTGAACACTTTAATGATATTGCAATAGGTAATATGTATTGACACAAATAATATTGAAGCATTTCAAATTTTAGGCTATAGGAATCATTAATTTTTAAACACGAATTACAAATAATTCTGAAAATTTAGAACTCTTGGTCATATTAACATCATTGCTTGCAATAATGTCATCCAATGTATCATTGTCAATGTTCATATGATCTTTCAAGTAGTTAATATTATCATCATCCTCGCCTTGACTTGCATCATCTTCATCATCATTTAAATATGACTTTAGACCATCCATATTGTTACCATATGTATTTTGATCATCATTTTCTATACCATCCATATTGTTGTCTTCTGTAACATCATGTAACAGTTTTGTATTAATGGTGTCTTCTTGTGCTTGGACATAACCATCTTCAACATCATCATGGATGTCAATTTCTTTGGTGTTCTCTAATCCCTCTCTCTAATTTTTTTGGCCAACATTATTTTTATTAGTAACCACTAATGCATCATCAAATACGTGCCTTAATCTTGGATCATAATGTATGAAAAATATACATTTTGGGTCCAAAATATCTTCATAGAAAAACACTTGCACATGAATGAGTACATACATATATTAGATGTATGTTATAACAATTTTATTTATTGATAAACATGTATATATTCATAATAAACAATGTATTAATATATTATTGATCACTACCACTTCTAATTCTTTGATTTAAAGAAATACCTACTCACAATGAATTGGTAGAACATAAGGCTCCGTATCCTTTGGTAGGAAATTTGAGGAATCTATAGAAAAAAATATGCTATGGGTATCATGTCTGTGTTTCCTCTCAAATGATTCATACCATCTACACTTAAAAATACAACATTTAAAAGAGCAATAGTCCAACGCAATAATTTCTTATATTTTCCCAACATATTGTAGATACCCTTCAATATTGTTCTTATCTTTTGAGCTTTGATCGACTGGATTGCTTGAAGTAAACCATGATGCCACAAGCAAAGGATTGTCTCTTTACATCTACACATTCTACATCATAATGTTGACCATATTACCACATTACTAGATATTTCCTTTCCTATGAAAGACCATTTATTTCAGTTAAAACAAAGATAATAACAAATATGAAGATAGTTAATAGTGTTAAAACCATAAGGAACAATATTTTGTAAAATTCCAACTGTACCTTTCTTTCACATCCATGTTGATTTCATCTTCTATTATGTTTCAATCTATACCTACATTTTCTATTTGATTTTGAATTTGTTCAGTAACCCATTCTAGTGTGCAATCTTTGGCTCATTCCCTTTGCATATCAATAGGAAATCGGGTATTCCTTGGGTTCTATCTCTTAAATTGTTTCCTTCCTTCTAACACTTCTCTTTTTTATCATACAAATAAATCCATTTTTTCATAAATCCCATGTGGTGCAGAATGAACTTGTCAAGTATAGCACTCATCTACACATATTACATGTCAACATGCTTATTTAAAACTCCAAAGGCCATGTTGTTAATTTGGAAAATAAATTACAGATTAAATTAATGATCGCAATAAAAACAACCACAATGATCATTATTTTAGTTAATAATTTCTACTTAAACACCATTGGATTGTGGTTTTTCTCCATCAATAATATCTAATGCTCATTCTTTATCATAGAAGCGTGGCCCATCTTCAAAATTCTTACCAAGGAATTGACATAGGAAAAAAAATGCTTCATTCAAAACATTCCATTCAGCAATGCAACCCTCTATATGTGCATTTTGTTAGACATATATTTTTAGAGTTTCCATATAGCTCTAAAAGAAAAACATCCACCTCGTCGATACGACACCCACCAATTCAATGTCATCAACTAGGTGTATAAGTAAATGGACTTGTAGGTCTATGAAAATTTTAGGGAGCTCCTTCTCAAATAAACATACAATTTCTGCAATTTCCTTCTTCCATTTTGGCACTTCACATTTTTGGATTTCCTTGGATGTCACCCACCTAATATAAGAATACTAAATTAGTATGAACCTTTCGGAAACAATTAAAATGCAATACAATATCTCTATGTCTCTCACACATGAACATTCCATACCACATACCTTGCAAATGTTGATAATATTGATACCCAATAGAATATCTGAATATATTTAGTACCTAATCAATTTTACTAATAAATGTTAAATATTGATGATATATAATACCTTCATAAAATTATGAAATTTGTGTGTTTTAAATCATGTGATATGTCCATCAATTGTAAAATATTTATTTAAGGATGATCCATAGCCAATAGGTGTCCTTATTCAATATATGACATTTTTTACTTAGTCTAACTTTTTACTTTTCAAAATTCATGGAGCTTCTCCATAGTTTTCATTTTCTCTATTTGGACACAAATGTTTTCTATCAAATTTGGTACGTGAGAGAGAAATATCTCTCCTCGAAGACAAGGTGTCCTTCTCTTTTCCTCCTATATCTCGAAAAATTGAATTCAAGACATTTTTGAAGATGTGCATGGTATCTAATAGGTGAGATATTAATAGATCCTTCCAATATGGGAGCTCATAAAATATGGATTTCCTTTTCATCCCTTTTGGCATCTTAATTAAAACTTGTTATGGTTATTCAATAGAACCACCCCATCAAAAAAATCATGCCAAGCTTTTAATTCAACATCTTCATACTTCTTAAGCCAATCATTTGGACCTATAATCATGGGAGGCCGTTATTTTCAAATTTTCCATCAAATTGATTTTTATGGCCATTCCTAAACCTATAATTTGATGGTAGAAAAACTCTATCGTTTGCACAAATAAATTTATGAAGATATTTAGAATACCACCCTTGAAATTGCTTTACACATCTTGGACATATAAATATCTCCTTTGTTTGAAGCCCTGTAATGCAATAAGGTTAATAACGTCAAAATAATAGTATAAAACTAAGTAGGAAAGTTGGGATGACATTAAATTATGAGTGTAAATAGGTAATTTTTTTATCTTTCCGGAACAACCACCAAGCCCTAGGAAATCGTGAATAATCCAACATAGCACACCTTACAACCTGAAGGACCTATTTGATGAAGGAATTGTTATTTCATGCATTCTTATTCCTTTCCATAACAATTGCATCTCATCAATAAAATGTGCAAGATAAACATCCATGTTTTTAACTTGACGTTTTCTTGGAATAACGAGAGTCGGAATAAGGTGATCCTTTATAACACTCAACCATGGGGGAATATTGTATACTATCAATATGACTGGACAAACACTCTAATTTGAGCTCTTGAAAGAGAATGGGCACAACCCATCAATTGAAAGACCAAACTTGATACTACGGGGTTCATCTTTGAATTTTGTTTTTCATTTTTCCTCTTTGTGTGTCAATGATTTGGAGTCAGCCAAAATTTGTATGAATCCATATTTAATCCCATTATTTGCATGCCAATCCATCAATTTTGCAAGTGACTTTCAACGAAACATTTGTTGAAGTATAGGTATAATTGGCATGTGACGTAAAACCTTGTTTGGAGTTGTAAGATCTTGTACAAGTGTATGATATCTCTTCTCTTTTCATACATGTCATTCTACCTTGTCATGGTATTCATCTTTGTATAAAATGCAATCATTTTTACATGAAATGAATTTGCTTATATTCAATCCCCAACTCAACCAACAACTAATTCGCCTCTCTGCAAGTTGATGACAAAACATTCTCTTCAGGTAATATTTTAGTTTTTAGTGCCCTGTAATATTTGCAAAGATTAGATCAATTGAATTTTTTACTTATGATGAACATGTTTGATATGTCAATCTATATTATGACTATTCATATACAATATATGGTTTTAAAATCTCCTTAAATAGATATTAACGAAGTTGATGAATGTTTATGAATTACGTAGACCACTTGACAATGCATTGTAAGAAATAGATTTCAACTCACTTCAATAGGGTGGTGAATCCTTTGTTTGACCAACCAAATAATGAATTGATTTCTAATAATATTAATGTACATGCCAATTTTGAAGTTCTACTTGCACCCGATTTGAATACGAGTTCCTTTATTTCTTCCATGATGGAGTCTTTCAATAGGTTGTTATCATCAACATTACGTTGGTGGTAATCACCCCTATTGTCATTGTTACTGTAAACCATATGATCATTATTTTCATCATTGTTTCCATCCCCAAAGACACCTGTAAGAATTTCATTCAATCCTTATTCATGCACTGCATTTTAACTATTATGATCATCATCATTAAAGCCGATAGGTAACATATTGCAGCCATTAGTGTATGTGAATCTCATCAGCTGTTCAAATTTCTTAGGTGGTAGAGTTATCTTTAAATATGCTCTTTTCACCCAGGTATGGTTTAAAGGATGGTTTGAATCATCCCGTCCAAAAATTAATAGCCCAGTTGGATCAACTTGGGTATTAGTATTCATTCTTTCATCATCATATTCTACCTATCAACAAACACGGCCATTATTTAATATTTGGCAAGAATTAGATAAATCATAAATGTATAAATTTCAAAGAAATATAATAAAATATCACTTAACAAATCCCATCCCATGTACTACGCCTTGACCAACCTCTTCATTAGTACAATTATTTTTTGTGTCTGAATTATTCATTGTCATATCCTTTTCCACTCTTTGTGTTCTTTGTGATTTAATAGTTTTAGGTCCATGCCCACATACAAATGTTTTTTTTCTTTTGCTAGTTGAACACCTAGGTTGTGCACTTGTTCCAATCTCCATTGACTGAAATATCAACAACATGCATTAATTTATTTTAAGATTGGATAATACACTATAAATTCTAATAATATTGTGAAAAGGGATGGATGTATTATTGGGTGTGGTTTTTATATATATTTCATACACTTTCTTTCCCCAGTTTTGATCCTCTTTCTCTCTAGGCCAATGAAACTTCATATGTTAATCACCTTTTTCTCATTATATACATCCTATTTTGTTGTCATGTTATTTTTCCATTTTTGCTAAATATAACGATGTAATATTCCTTTTTGTGGCTAACCGGGGTAAGAATTAGAGAAGTTTTTTTCGATCCTCTCCTCTTTTTCAAGTGTTGCTTGTGAGAATGATGTTATGTAGTGAACAAGCCATACCAATCGGTCTTAGAGCAGGGTGGAGCAGATTTTTGTTACACTTGGTATACTGTTACAGGTGTTGCTATTACACCACGTGCTGTTAAAGGTGACTATTGTTACATCTCAAATGCTATTACAAGGATGTTTTTACCCAGTGATTTTTGTTACATCCTAAACCATCATTTGACCATAGGGTGTTGTTGCGCTATAGCTAGAAAATTCATGAGTACTATTCCACACAACAACTATCGAAAGTTATGAATTGTTTATTTAGAAAGTAACAGATCCAAACGGTTGTAATTTTAGTGAATGTATTTGAATAGCATTGTATTTAGGAACAAGTTATAATGATTTCTATTTTATGATCAACATGAGAATCGTGAGATTCTTATGACTGATCTATTCCTGATTTTGGGTATGTAATAATTATAAGAGAAACTTAATCTCTCATGTACGGGGATGACATAGAAAGCACTATTATTCTGATCTTGTAACTTTTAATTATTTTTAATATTGAAGACATTACAATGATGTTGTTACTGTTTCTCATTTGATTATTTAACTAATCTCATGTTCATTCCTGTGCCCCTGCTAGGGAGGAAGGGCCTTCCTCTTTAGTAGGGATTACATCGGTAGAAGCAGTTGTCTATTATTGTTTGTATAATTTTCTACTCTTGTTGTGTAAATTGTAGAATATATCCACTTCAAATCTAGAATTATGTTATGTTGTTACACTGGTTTGCTTAAGCATTATGGTAGTTGACCAGTTGGTGTAGTTATTAGGTTCAGTGTGTGGTGCACCCCTTAATCTGGTAATTGTGAAGTTTGATTTCACTTCTGTAGAGTGTTTTAATTTCTGCATGAATTATTTAATTTCTTCAATTGATTCAATGACATTCTTTTCTGTTTTTTCTATTTTCATTCTTAGCTATATTATTGGCAAAGATAGTGAAAACTTCATTGAAACATCAAGACCTACCCTTGGTTGACAATTAAATGGTTGCAGTCTTAGTCAATTAGGATTGATTAAAACAACACAACATTTTGGCGTCATTGCTCAGGATAGCAGTTGGCAATATAGTCAGCCAAGTTGTTTTTTTGATGAAAGAGTGTTCCTAGTCCTCAATCATTGGGCAGTAAGACGAGAGGTAAGAACATGTGCATCGCTCTAACATACCTGAGTGGGCTCACCATTGTGATCACTAGGGCACTTAGGGTGTGGCATTTTGGTGTTTTATTAAAGTGTTTCTTGATCTCTTCAGTTGCTAGGCAGTAAGACGAGAGGTAAGAACCTGTGCATCACTCTAACATACCTTGGTAGGCTCACCACTGTCAAAGACTAAGACACTTAGGGTGTGAATTAATAAACATAGGGTCCATGTGTGTAACTATAAGAATTATAGAAATACCAAAAATACCCCCCCACCCCCCCGCCCCCCCACAACTCTAAATTAGTCACAGGAAAAATGGGCGGTTAAAAAGGAAAGGAAGAGTGTCGATTTGGGAAGGAAAACATTTATCTAGGAACTAATCTCAAAGGAAGAAAAAGAAAAGTCAAGTTCTCAAAGGGATGCAAGGAAAATAGGGCCACAAAAATCTGTTACTCCCATAACAAGGACAGAAGCCTCCGACTCCTCTATCTCAAGGCCATACCATTCTAAAGCTAGCGAAAATACTCCCAAGATTAAGCATCCAATTCAAGAACAGTAGGGGGAACCTAGCAACTAGAACCTTAGGACTGAGGGACAAGGGGAAACTGAAGGGGGACATAAAAAACCTAAAATAGGAGAGAACCTATTGGTTTATCAATAGCCAGATTCAGGTAGTGTAGTGAAACAATTTGCCTTGAAGTCGCTTGAGCCAGCAATTTCACTTGCAAGGCAATCACAAGAACAATTTGAAGAATGTTTTTTACAACAAGAATTAGAAGGGTTAGCAATGGGGGAAAACAATTACAACAAAACTAAAACAGATGCTACTGTCACCACCTTTGAGTTCCCAATTGGGGATATCAAAGGCGAGGCTCCCATGAAAAATATTCCTTTATCATCCTTACCATCCTTTCAAGGAATGACTGTGGAAGACCCTGACACCTTATTATTCGAATTTGATGTCTTATGCGGGAGTTATGAATGTTTCAAATGCTCAGAAATTAAAATTATTTCTTGCTACTCTAAAAGGAGAAACCTTGAGATGGTTCATGAGGTTAGGCTCTACTTCTATTCAAACATGGAGCGATATGAAGGAGACATTCTTATCAAACTATCAAGACTATTGTGGAACTAGGGACTTAAGTGAAGAAGTATTCAAGATGACACAGAAGGAGGATGATAGCCTAGAGGACTATGTAGAGAGGTTTCACGATAATTTGTAAAGGTCTAAACACAGTGATTTAGATCATGAGATCTTGAAGACCATATTTATAAGAGGAATGAGGGACAACTGCCTTGATACCATGAATCTACTAGCAAAAGGGGACATATCTCAGGAACCATTCGCCAAAATTATAAAGCTCTGTCTAAGATGCTCTAGAGGATCTTCAAAGGGAAGAAGTACAATCCGAGATGCCTCTACCAGAATACAAAAAAATTGTAAGTGGAGGAGTAACCAGAGCAGAGATCAGGAATTTATTCGAAATTTTCAAAATCGACATCCTCAGTACTCTATTTTCCCAAATAAGGACAACACATATCAAGAAGACACAAGGAGAAGTTCATACACCTATGGTTGTGTTCTATCTAAATTTTCAAAAGAAACATCCCTCGAGGGAGTGTGAAATGAACAACATCAGCTTGTGAAATATTTTTGAGTTGGAACATTCTATAGGTCAACGTCTGGAGCTTCCCAAAGTGAAAGCAGTACTTAGAGATTCGAGTGAAGAAATTTAGTCCTCTTATTTCATTGTACCTAGGAGACCATGGCATCCATGACCTTAAGGTATGTCCCAATATTTATCTTCTTTTATTTCATGGAATAATGCATATAACACTCAGCAATATCCATGGCAATACTCTGCTCCTTCTCTGGTACAATTTCCTTCGCTCTGGAACCAGTGGCCCCCCTCTCCCTCTATTCAATATCCTCCATCTCAACCATACCCTTGGAATAAGAACTGGAGGGGGAATGCCCAGAGTACAACCCCACCTGGATTACCAATGTAGTAGCAACTACAATTTCCCCCTTTCCAAACTCTTGTTCCTACACCGCCTATGTGATCCCAACTACCTATGCAACCTAACCCTAACTCGAATAATAAAGCATCCCATAACATAGAGGCTCTTACTACCTTCCAGACTTACCTTATTACTCTCATCGGACTTAATGAAATTAAACTACGGTCGGGTAAGGTAATTAAACCAAATCACTCCCCTATCATTACTGAGGAGGAATGTGAACCTTCCAAACGAGGTACAATAGATCTTGAGGTAGTTGTTACACTTGTAAAAGCCGATACATAACATATTATTACATCTCTAACAGCCAACCCAAGAATAATTGTTACTCCTGTAATAGCCAACTCAGGTAAGGTTGATACACTTGTAGCAGCCAATTCGGCTGTCATGACTCAAAATCCTCCATATCCTCAGAGATTAATAGAGACTGGAATGACCTCACAGCCCGAATCTGATTTCCTTAGGGATTTGCAAAATATGCACGTACAAATTCCTCTGCTACAAGCTCTTAAAGAAGTACCTATTTATGCCAAAAGAGTACAAGATATATGCATTAAGGAACCTGGAAGGAAGCTTAAGGACCCTGTTACCATACACGTGATGGGGAAACTTTCTAAATTAATGATTTCTTAGCCTCTTCTAACCAAGTATAATGATCTGGGAAACCCTACGGTTACTGTCTATATTAATGACCAGCCCATAACTAATACATTGATCAATATTGGGGCTACCATTAATGTGATGACAAAGGACCTCTTTACCACCCTAGGGCTACATGGGCTTAGACATACGCCTATTTTACTTGAATTAGAAAATAGTTCTAGTGTTAAACCTAAGGGGGTATTAGAAGACATAGCAATTACAATATATTCCTAGAGGTATCGGTTGACTTTCTTATCTTACAGACCAAATCCAAGTTGGGGGGACATCCTTTGATCCTAGGGAGACCTTGGTTGGCTATTGCAGATGCATTTATAGGATGCAAGTCTAGATCTATGGTGATCTCAGATGGCCAGGCTACAAAGAACCTTAATGTTTACCCCCCAAAACCAAATATGGATTTTTACAATCCCTGGTGGGATGAATTTGAGCTTGAATTGTATCTTTCCCTATCACTCCTCACTCTGGGAAAAGCTTAGTATTTCAAGGATGAGACAGAAGATCGTATCATTAATGGCTTTATTAGTAACTCGCTTTTTGTCACTTTTATTGAAAATTCAAGGGAGGAAGAGAGGGTAGAAGATATAAAATTTGAACAAATGAGAACCAATCCGCATACTGACAACAGTCCAATCAAAATAAAACCAGGACATTTTTTGAACATTAACCCCAGCTTGACTATCGAGAAAAACCAACTACTGTTACAGCCGTTACAAAAATACAAGAAGATATTTTCATGGGACTATATGGATATGAAAGGGATTCATCCCAACCTGTGCACTTACTGCATTTATTTGAAAGATGGTGGAAAACCAATTAGACAACCACAACGCGGCATGAACCTTGTGCTGAAGGAGGTAGTGAAGGAAGAATTGCAAAAACTCATGATTGTTAACTTTATATATCCAATATCTGACAATCAGTGGGTGTCTCTGCTTGTCATTGTCCCTAAGAAGAATGGCAAGTGGAGAGTCTATGTGGATTACAGAGAACTCAATAAGGTGACTCAAAAGGACCATTTTCCTTTACCATTCATATATCAAGTACTTGACACCCTTTTTGGGAATTTTTTTTTGCATTTCTAGATGGGTTTAGTGGCTACAACCAGATACAGATTGCCCTAGAGGATCAGGATAAAACAAACTTTACTTTACCTTAGTGAACTTTCGCATACAAATTACTCCCTTTTGGACTCTGCAATGTGCCAACAACTTTTCAGAGGGCAATATTTGGAATTGTTTTTTGATTTGTTGAATGACTACCTTGAAATATTCATGGATGATTTTACACCTTATGATGATGCTTTTGAAACATTATTAGCTAGTTGATAAAAAGTGTTGGAACGTTGTGTATAGGTTAATGTTGTTTTGAGCACCAAAAAATGTCACATGATGATGATTGGAGGGATCGTACTAGGACACTACATTTCTATTGACGAGATCAAGGTAGACCCTACTAAAATAAAGGTAATTTTGAAAATTCCAGCTCCTAAGACGCAAAAATAGGTACATAGTTTCTTAGGACATGTAGGTTATTACAGAAGGTTTATAGAGAATTTTTCAAAAATTACATCGCCATTGTTTTCTTTTCTCATGAAAGATGTCGAGTTTTTGTGGACAGGAAAGTGTGAGTAGACCTTTTTGAAGATGAAATGTTGTGTATCAGTAGCTTCGGTTTTACATGGACCTAATTGGGAATTGTCATTTCACATAGCTACAGATGCATCTGATATTGTTATAAGTGTTGTTTTGGGCCAATTGGAGGGCATGAAACCTTATGTTTTTTACTATGTACACATTAATTTGACTCCAACTGAGCTCAATTACACAATGACCAAGAAGGAATTCTTAGAAGTAATGCACGCCATCAATAAATTTCGACATTATATTACTAGGTATCAAGTATTTGTACACACTGACCACTCTTCCATACATTTTTTAATGAATAATCCAATTACCAATGGTATAATTACATGCTGGTTATTACTGTTACAGGAATTTTATATCACAATTGTCGATAAACCTAGAAAAGATAATGTAGTAGATGATTTCCTTTCTAGTTTAACTATTGATGACAATTGCATTCCTACTTAGGATTCTTTCCCTGATGAGTATCACTTTGCTATTTCTACTTACTCACCATGGTACGAAGATATAGCCAATTATCTTGTTGTAGGGAAGTTCCACAATATTTGTCCTCCAAGGAAAAGAGAAAGATCATATAGCAGAGTGCTACCTATACCTGGGTAGATGGGAATCTTTATCACAGTGGACCACATTTCTAGATTAGAAATTGTGTTAGGGAAGATGAGATCATTGACGTCATTAAGGCTTGTCATGAGGAACCTTGTGGAGGGAACTTTGCAGAAAAGCGAACATGATACAGAGGAAAATTCCTTTCGACACGATATTATTGGCCAACAATATTTCAGGATGCCAAGAATTTTGTGAAAGGATTTTATAGTTTCCAAAGAATGGGCTAACTCCTGCAATTAGATGAGATGTTGTTATAGTCTCAAATTGTCTTAGAACCTTTTGATAAATGGGCCTTGGATTTTGTGGTACCAATTAATCCTTCATCCAAACAGAAATCTTACTTTGGTTTGCATCGACTATGTCACAAAATGGGTTGAGGCAAAATTACTAATCAGAGCCACAAAGTAGGCTGTTTCAGACTTCTTGTTTGAAGACATCTTCATCCATTTTGGTATACCCAAGGAGATAGTGACAAATGGAGGGCCCCAAATTACATCCCATATGATCCAAAAGTTGGTTGAAAGATATAAAATCCATCATAGAATCACAACACCTTATCATCCACAAGAGAATGGCCAAGTGGAAAGCACAAACAAAGTCATTGAGGGAATTCTTACCAATACCGTGGCCAGACACCGAAGGAATTGTGCCAATAAATTTCCAGAAGTGTTGTGGGCATACAAAACTACATGGAGGAATACCACGAGATTCTCACCATACGAACTTGTGTATTGTAAAAATCCATTATTCCCTATTGATTTCAAAATCAAGACATTGAGAACAACATTGCAGGTGAATTTGGATCTGGCTACAACACAAAATCAAAGGTTGAACTAGATCAATGAATTGGAGGAGAAACGGATGGTTGTTATCCAGAAAACAGAGATTATCTAGCAACAGAGAGCTAAGTGGCATGACAGGTTCATCAAGAAGAAGAAGTTTCAGAAAGGAGATTGGGCTCTCTTATATGACTAAAGATTCAAGGACTTCAAAGGTAGGCTCTGCACTAGATGGCTAGGTCCCTATGAAGTAGACACAGTCTTTGACAATGGGATTATGAATTTAGTTACCATTGACAGTGCAAGGACACTGTCTTCGGCTATATCATAAACCTGCTTCAAGGGATTCATTTGTTAACATTGTCACGAATTCGGATCTTCAGATTACAGGAGCAGGGGAAAACCCCCCTGTGCTACCAAAATTCTAACTTTTCAATAAGTTTAACAACTGAAAACAAACCTTTTTTGGTGGTTGTTACACCTTCTAGAAAAAAACAAAACAAAACAAAACAAAACAAAAAAAAACAAAAAAACAAAATAAAACAAAAAAAAAAACAAAAAACAATATGGCTATGAAAACCTTTTTCGGGCGCAGACAAACAATTTTTGTAGCAGTTGAAAACCACTCTGTGGTGACTATTACACATTTTGTAATATCATTTGTTATTCAAAGCATATCCTACAATAATGTTGTTACACCACTATTTTTTTCTTATTTTCTTTTATTTTTTGTGAAACCAATTATACATAATAGTCATCTTGGCTGATACATCTATAATAGTCAATGACTTCTAGAAATAATCCAAGTAAAACATTTATTGTGATACACAACACACATCACCATGATTTGGGAGCAGTTGCCTTAACCACTGGAATTAAACTAGCACACCTCGTCACCAATGTCTTCTCTCCACGTCACACCACCTATGTCATAAAATGGTAATATCGTTATCCCCTTTATTTAGTAATTATGGCAATCTAACATGATATCCCTTTTGATGGCCGAGGTCAGTTGTCAGATTTAAGCTAGGGGGGACGAATTACATGATGACATGGCCCTTGTGTTTAGTCAATTTAATGTCTTAAATTGATCTACATAAATTATCGATCCAGGTATCGTAAACTGATGAAGTGTGGTGCACCATATGTGCTTAGTTAACCTTTTTCTTACTTCGTTGTTTTATAGATTTTATTTTATATTGGGGTTTTGTTTTTGTTAGTTTCCTAAAGTATATAATGCAAATGGAAATCCTATTCTAAGGTCTTAAAAATACTTTTAAAGGTCAAGTATGGATGTAGATTTCAAGACAAAGGCTATGTCCCTAATGATAACTTCGAAAACTTAGCACTTCAAAAGATCTTAAAACATGTTATTGATGGAATAGTACTTAAACAAAAGTGTAAATATGTAGCTACTTCAATCAAACAAAAGATGAAATACTGATCAAAGTTTTCAAAAAGGTTTTCAAACTTGCAATGATGAAATCAATTACTAAGAGAAAATAAAAATGTACCTAAATTCTAATTAAACCAAACAATGAGCTAGTGACTATGAAACCCAGTATCCTTGTTGCTGTATAAAAAGAAAACTGAACTTAAAACAATTCAAAAACTGTAAGCAAAGTAAACTAAATCATATTACATCAACTCATATTCTGACCCCTCACCATTCGACTCGCTCTGGCTATATGAGGTTATCATAAACAAATTGAGTAATCTCATATCTAAATTGCATAAAATGAAACTAAGATCAAACTACGCATTCATACTTCAATCCCTCACCATTCAACTCGCTCTGGCTATAGGAGGTAACTGAAAATGACA
>APFE030548259.1:80608-100527 GCA_000404065.3 Pinus taeda
AAACTACGCATTCATACTTCAATCCCTCACCATTCAACTCGCTCTGGCTATAGGAGGTAACTGAAAATGACATGAGTAATCTAATCACTAACTTGCAGAAAAATAAACTAATATCAAACTATGCATTCATACTTCAATCCCTCACCACTCGACTCGCTATGGCTATAGGAGGTAACGGAAAATGACATGAGTAATCTAATCACTAACTTGCAGAAAAATAAATTAATATCAAACTACGCGTTTATACTTCAATCCCCCACCATTCGACTCGCTCTAGCTATAGGAGGTAACTGAAAATGACATGAGTAGTTTAATATCTATCTTGCAAAAAAGTAAATGAACAAAACAAAACTGAAATAAATAAATAGTTCTGGAATTAGAACTACGAAAATAAATCAGCAGAAGGACAAGATAATTCCATCATGTCATTAGTCATTAAAAATCTATGTGCATTACTAATCTACAATCAACCGATTGAACACATTTGCATGAATTAAAATTACATGAATGAAAAATCTAATCTATCAAACTTGAAAGCAATCAAATGACATAATGAAATCAAAGTAAAATTACAAAATGAAATCTACTCTACCTTACATTCTAATATGCTCCATGACATTTACTTCACATCTCCTTCCATGTTGAGAACATCAAAGCTTTATTCAAGTTCTTCAAAATCACAAAGTACAACAAATCTTTCAAAAGCCATCAAGGAAGAACTACAAACTCCAAGCTAAATAACTAAAAGCCAAGCCAAGCTAGCTGAGACTAATAAGCTAAGCTAACAAATGAAGGAGAGAGATCTCCTATTTATACAAAAAGATGAGAAGCCATCTCATTAATGAGAGTCCATGAATCTCTCCCTCTACCTCTAGAGTCCTAATCAAAATGGGAACTAATAAGACACATGTCTTCTTAGAGTTACAACATAATTAGGAGATGTGACACATATCGTCATGATCCCATGATTCTTTCCACTCAAATTCGAATTTGGCCTTAGAGTGCCACAAGGTCTTCTAGAAGCCTCCTTTCAACCTACACATGTCAACAATCTCAACCCAATTGTTAGGTATAAGCATATGCATGTTATTTTCTAATTTTTAACCACAAATTCACTTAAAAGGCTTAGAATTAATAAAGATTGAAAAACATAAATGTGGCCCAATGATAATGAAAGTGGGATGAATGTGGTGACATAGTAGTGAAATGGAGGTGAAATGGAGGTGATATAGTGGACATAATAGTGAAAGTGTAATGGAAATGAATGACATTTTTAAGACTCAACAATAATTTTCGATCATGACTTTTCTTCAAAACTCTATTTTGAAGAAAAATCGTCAAATTTCATCTTTTGTAATAAATATCATGTGATTTTCAAAGTTGTTTCAGTTGTAAAGTTCTTTAGGCGCAGCCCTGGTCGCTTTTGCCAAATCCAATGACATCCATCCCTGCAGAATAGACAAAGAAATTCATCATCACTTCAACAAATCAAATGGAAACAAAATCAGAGTTTGTATTAAAAAGTGAAAGTGCCAAAAGCTCTGCAAACATTATGAAAATGGGTTTCATGAACTAAAATCTCAAAGGCTCTTTGCTTATAAGTAATTCCTTCATTTCAAAAGATCATTTGTAAAAGAGAAGTAAGGCAGGGCAATCAAGTGAGAAATTGGGCGAAAAATGCATTAAATTGCTAGCCGCGGCACACTGGGTAGGAGGCACGACGCGGTGCACTAGGCCCCAAAACAGAGTGCACTTTTACACAAGCGTGGCGCATTGGTGAGGCGCGGCGCATTGGACTGGCCACACGGCACATACAGACAGAGGGTTCAAAAATTGCTAGAACTTGCCCAAATCCTCAAATCACCCAAAAATGCACGGATTTGTTAGGTAGAGCCTCCATTATAATTTTCTATCCAAGTTGGGTGCTTACTTCATGTTGCTTGTTTCATGGTGATTGCTTAAAGAAGTTGAACCCTATCATTTCAAGTTCTTCCTGCAAAAATTGTTGCATAGTGTTTTGATGACTATTTTGCCACCAAGTTTACTCCCTTATCCCTTTTTCATTAATTCCCTTATTCCTTAAGTTCCACTACCCCCTTAAATCACTAACCCCTTATCCTAAGTTCCCTTTCCCAAAATCCGAAATACACCAAACCCTAGTCTCATACTTAAAATTCCCAAACCCGAATGGCTGTCCGAAGAGCTTCATGTCACCATTCGGCAGAGTGTACCATTTTTTAGGGGGTTTTCATCATCATGCAAGTCCCACTGGATCATTTTACACCTTGTTCATGCTTTAGTTGTGTCTAGGTAAGGTCCATTTCCCTCTCCTAGTGTTTTGAAGACAATTTCTCTTGGATGGTCAAATCATCAACAAAACTTGTATCTGGATGTTGATACACCTTCCCCTATCCTTAAGGTACCTTATTAAACATTTCCCATCACTGATATCCCCCGAATTCCTCATTTTCGCACAAACCCTAGTTTCTTGCTACAACTTGGCAATTTTCTAGGCTAGGCCTGTGTTTTGCCTTTTTGAACCCCTTTCCCTCACTCAATATCTTAACTTCCACTTTCCCCTATTTCCTAACATCCCTCCCCACCTCAAAAAATTTTCTCAAGAATTTAGAAGCCCCTTATCCCCTTCATTTCGATTCATTTCGAAAAATCCCTTGTTCCACACATCGGGATAGGTTTCACTCAAATGATGTTTCTGAGCAATAAAAGATGAACTTTTAAAAATTGAGAAATAATTTTGTCCACAGTAGGCCAAGGAAGAAAACCCTCATTCACTTTTTACACAGGTGTCATGGTTTTAGAGAAATGTCAAAAATATCGTTGCCTCAGGAGAATTGAATGCACCTCTAAAGTGACCTTGGGAAAATCCAGCTTTCTCCTAGCTTTGTTGGCCAAATGACTTTTTTGATGAGTCAAATGATAATTGGACACAAAGATATTTCCAATGAGCTATCATGAGCTCAATTTGGAGTTGAGGAAGACCTTCAAAAGTTGACTGCAACAGCACTCTGCCTTGAGGCAGCCTCATTTGGCACATTTTTACCAGTCTTGGGAGATTTGACTTTTGATAGAGAAAATGAATTCCAAATTGAAAATTTCTAGTTGGGTTGGAAATTATGTTCAAATACCTTTACAACGAGCTATCTCTTGGACACCAGGAAGGCCCTCAAAACTGGTCTGCAAAAAGGCATTACACAGAGAAATTTTTAACACAAGGTTTTCCTCCCTATGCGCCGCGCCACGTGGTGCTCGCTTTTGCTAGAGAGATCCAAATCACAAAAAATTTGCATTTCTGGATTTGGCACGAACAATTATGGTTTTTTCTTCATGGCCAAGAAATTTTGGCAAGTTTTGGGCCCTGAAAGAGGTCAAAAACACTCAAAAAATGACCTCACTAACCCTATTTTGACACACAGGAAGCAGCCTTGGTAGATTGGATATTTGGAGGGAAAAATGGACACCAAATCCATAAATTCTAGTTGGGTTGGAAAATAAACAGGTAGGGCTTTCCAACGAGCTATCATGAGCTCAATTTGGACTTCGGGAAGTGCCTCAAATTCAGCTCCAAAGTGGCGCAATGCATAGAGAATCAGGCCAGCGCATAGAGGATTTTTGCCTATTTTTCAGTGTGCAGCTCAGAAATTCGCCCAGTTTTGACTAGTTTCACTTTTTGATGTAACTATTGATCTACCATGATTTAATTTGAGGACCATGATGTAATATTGGCCCATATTTACTTGTTCTAGAGGATTCATTCACTAAAAAGTGAAAATTTAATGACTGAATCAGTTTCCTACCATATAGAGGCAAGTTGTTTGATTGCCTAGATTTCAGTGCTTTGTTTAGAATTGGTTGAAACAGCTCCTAGAATGATGAGCTCAAACCCTAGAGGCATGGAAATCGGTTGGGCTAGTCTATATCATGTATTTTCTGAGTCATTTTCAGGGTTGGACACTTGGAATTGCTTGGCACTCCATTGTACATTTGATTTCTATATTTTTGGCAAAGGAAAGACCAGGGTTTTACAACACTTGTTTGGATCCTTGTGGCTCTGTGTTTTGGTGGTGTTTTTCTTCATGCAACTGTAAGTTCATTGATGTTGTATGTATGCCATTTCCCTTCTCTTTGCTTCCGAAATTAAACAAATTAAGTGACAAAGGTAGAATTCATTAGCTTGTTATGCTCTGCCTATTAGTTTTGTTTAATTCTCAATGTTTTCTTCAGTTTGAAGAGGATCCTTGATACCTTCTTGCCCTCTTCAGCTCCTCAACGGTCTTTTCCATCTATTCATTTCATCTAAAGCATAAAAAAAATTCCTACCTTGCCCCAACTGGAGCTCTGCAAAATTTGGCCTCATCCCGAGACCCAAATTTGTCTTTCCCTTTTCCAACACAAAACCCCAAAAAATCAAATCAAATCCTTGCACTTCATACCTAGCCTAAGATTAGTTGTTAAGTCAGTCATCTCAAGCCCCATCTGATTATCTTTTGCTAAGATTGACCCGGAGAGAGCCCTCTCCTGTGAGCGTGGTTTAATGTGGACCGAGAATCTCACATTTTCAGCCTGAGGTAAATCTAGGCTAACAAACACGTGCTAAAAAATAACAAAAAATTACTTACTCTAAAAATCGAAAATTCAAGAACTAGTGAGCTTCTTAACCTACCAAATTCCTAACCTAATCAAGAGAAAATTATATGGGGTGAATAATGTTATTAACTTGAATCCTTTTAAGACTCAATACAAGTGGAATCAACTCAAATATACTTTATTAACATGTTCTAGGAAATAGTAGAAAATTACTGCTATTTTTCTACAAGGGATTTCCAAAACTTCTAGATTTGTGAACTAGTAGACCAATCCAAGTAGCTCAATGACGAATAGGAATTTTCAAAGTTTTTATTAGAATGCATCATTCTTATGAATCTGTAAGTAACCTGCAAAACAACTCATTTCAATAATTTAACCAATGTAACCTACAACAAAAGAATCATGAATAGTAAATGAAGAAATAAGAGATGCAAGTGAAAGGTACATTCAAAGGAAATAAAGAAATTGTACAAGAGGGCTCTGAGGCTCCTTAGATGGTGAAGCCAAAGGAGATTCAGATTCCTATGAAGGAAACCAAACTTTATAAACTAAAAATGACACCGAACTTCATTATTTAAATCAATCCAAATACATCCCTACTAGAAATTAAAGTGGAGTTGCTAAATAACAAGTTTTATCCACAAGAAGGCTAAAAAATACATGTTCCTAGAGGAAAATTCAAATTGGTAATTATACAAATTGATGGGGAAGAATTCTCCTTGAGAGGAAGAAAATTTCCCCTCCAAAATCGATCAAATAGTGGATATGGTTCCCAATGCTAGGAATTTGGATTAAATGATACGAAACCCATTCCTAGATTTTCTCAATCACTAGAAGTCCAAAAAATTTCAATAATTTCATGATATTTTGTTCATTTATTGTCTAATATTGATTCTACTCTAGTAGGGAGACAGACCCTAGATTATATCATCCTACAAATCTTCATAATCTGCCAGATATTCTCACAATATTCTACAAAAATAAATAATATTAGGCGAAAATATGCAATTATCGCTAACTTTCCTAATGAACATATTAAATATAAAAATATATCATCTAATTCAAAAAAAGAGGTTTAATGTGCAAAAAGATGGTCATATGGACCTTAATTTATATCTAATTTGGAGGCCCATACTGCTCATGAAATTTACTAAATCGTAAGATTCAAAGCTACTCTACTCATCTTTGGAATTCAATTCACAATATTGAACACAAATCATAGACATGAAAAAGGAAACATCACACATACAAAAATCTTTATCTATGGGAAAGAAACTTATAAAAACCCCTAAATCCTTGTGTTCATTAATCAAGTGAGTAAGAGAAGTTATTACAATTGTGAGCTCAATGCCAGAGCTCAACCAACAAAAGTAATTATATTCTCTTCTACTGAATGACTAATCTAGCTAGTACTTAACCAATTTAGCCCACCAAACCCCTATTTCCTTTGGTTGTTCCTTGACCAATTAGCCCCTATTAATTAGGAATTTCCTCTAGTTGATTGAGTAATTCCCAAGTATTGTTCACTTGACCTCATGAAACACTTGTACACTCAACTAGTTTACAACTGATTGTTAACTACCATGGTGTTAGAGTCCCATAATAATAGGATTCATAATTTTGAATTGGCTATGGTTAGTCTTGTAATATTGTACATACTTTTTCTTTTTTCAAAATGTTTTCCCATATTAAAATTTAAAAATGTAAAGAGGGTATGCCCTTAAAGAATAATTAAAGAACAAAAAGAAAGAAAAAGATCAGAAAATTAAAAAATATAAACCCCAAAAAGAGATAAAAATAGATCATAAAAGTGTGCAAATTCAAATGCCACTCCTTTTACTTTAATTTGCAAAATAATATTGTGTCCAACTTGTAAAAAATTCCACAATCCATGATGGTCAGATATTTTAATCTTGACACATTCATGCTTTAAATTTCATGTTGATAGATAGAGAATAAAGATCTAGCCAAACTGTTTAATATTGGAAAATCAAAAGTTAGGTAGAAAATAATTATGAGCTCATCAGTTTAATCTGAGCCATTGGAAGTTATAAGGTTAGAATTAGATAGTTTTCTTATCAAAAGAAAAGGAATAAAGGGTTATCAAGCTCAAATGCACCCAATGAAAGAAGAAAAAATGCTAGGGTAAATAAAGGGTAGGTAGAAGAAGTTTTGTAAGTGCACAAGCTTACGAAGTCAAAAGCACATTCATCATGCTTAATCCTATGTTTCATGTGCAGGAGGAATGGTGAATGACAAAGGATATTCACTAACGCTTATTTACTAATTTCCCCTTATTTCACTAGACCCCTCACTTACTTATTTACTAGTTTCCCCTGATTATCCCTTCATTACTTGTAAAAACCCTTTCCCTCCATTTTGGCCTTCTATCCCTTTGTTTCAAACATTTCCCTACACCTTACCCTTCAAAAAATCATTCCTCGTTCTCAAAACCCCATTCCCTAGTGTGAAACACATTTCCATCACAACTAATACTTTCCCCCCTTATTAATTTCCATTTTCCCCTTAAAAAAACCATAAAGACCCTTTATCCTAAGTTTTTTCTGAGGTCTCACTTTATAAATCCCCCACGTTATAATTTCCCAACAACTTTTTTAACCCACCAACCCTTGGTACAGTTAAAAAACCCCACCATATAACCCATGGTACCACCTTTATTAACCACATATTATATTAAAAATATCATCACTACCTTTTAATTAATTACAATTCTTTGCAATTAAACCCCGGGCCCCACCAACCACTTTCCCAACTCCGTCCGTGCAATTCAACTGCGCAATATCCCTCTGATCTCCCACCCCTAGATCCAAGAGTGCACAACCATATTGCACGCAATAGTTAACGGCTTCAAAGCACGCGAGATTTACAGTTTTGGTCGAGCACTGTTCTGCTATGTGGCAGCACTAGGTTATATCACGTGCTCTCGAAAAATAGCACCCTCCTCCCAAAAGTGGTGTGATAGCACTAAAAACCACCTCCCCACCTAAACCAAAAATTGCCCACTGTTCATTCAATAAATCTCGCACCAAAATATAACCGTTATTGGTTAAAAGGCCGAAAAAGCCCTAATTTGTTCTTTTCACTCATTTTCACTGTAAACATCTGCTAAACCAATTCTGACACCCTGAACCTCTAAGAGACCAATTTAGCCACGTTTTTCACCTAAATATGTTGTAGACACCAAATCAAAGCAGCAAATAGATAATTCAAGCCTCGGTACCCTCTGCAGCTACCACAGAACCCCATATTCACACCAAAAACCATCAAATTCCAGGTATTCTTGAAAGAACCAGAATGGCCCTATAAATTTGAATTATAAATAGTAATTCTCAAAGGTTAATTGATTATATTAATTAAAAAACCTTCCTAAACTAAAGAGAAACCTAATGTGCACCCAAAACCCTTTTTTACAAACTGTTATTACCCTCCCCACTATTCCATAGTTTCTGACCTCACTCCCAAAGCTACAGAAAGACTAATTCAGTTTAATATACCAAATTACGGCTTCCCAAGCTTCTCTAGATGTAATACCCCTGCAAACCCCTCACCCAGATATTGAGCACCTTGCATTAGCCGACAGAGAATTTCAAATCAAGGACATTTCTTCCCCTGCCTACCTACTGAAACTCCAATGCTGGAGTAAAGACAAGTTTTTGAACCAAAATGATAACATTCACCAATGGGAGTCCAATAGTACTTGTTCCCAGAAGTACACCCATTCCTAAAAATCATCCACTTTTACCAAGCTTGCTATATTCCCAGTCAAAGAGCCATATTCACCCCTGACCAACAAGTTTTATTCACCATTACTGCATAATCAATTAATCAAATGCTGCAAATCCAACCAGGCCCAAATGAGACCCCACTTTCCATTGAAGGTTTACTTGAACTCTACATAAACCTAGACCTTCCCAAGAAGGCTCAGATTTTTCAAACTTTTATCATAAAGGAGTCTCATACTCTAACAGATAGTCCTCCATATACTGCCACCTTTTTTTCTGAGAAAGGAAGACAAATGATAACCATGTCGTTGGGCATGGAATCCTCCCCAAGGCATGTTGTGGGACTTAAAGCCCAAGTTTTGACCAAATCCTTTGTAAAAGCTCCACGAATTGTGTGTGAGCAGCATGAATTCATAATAGAGTCAGATGGTTGTCTGCCCTCATTTTTGTAATGTAATGTCAGCTTGATAGACCTACCCATGGTCCGCGGACCATGGGATTGTATAAATAGAGCGAGGCTCTAATTGTAGAAGATAGCATATAGCATAACTAAGAATAGAATCATGAGGAGTCTAAGAGGTTGGGTAGTAGAGTAGGAGAAGGCTCTACAATTGAGTGCGTAGAGGCCTAGTAGTCCACAGCTAAGTGCACGGACCCCTGCAGCTGAGTGTGCAGGGTAGATCGAGTCTGTAACCATTGGAAGAATTAAGGAAGAAAAGTTTACCATATTTATGTGTATCATTTCCTATTTAATGTCTTATTGGGTATAAATTAAAAGTGTACTATCTATTTATTATGCGAACTCATATGAATGTGTTGTATAAATAAATATAACGTAAAGCATCCATTTACGTGAAGATAATTAATAGGTATAGGAAGATAAGTAAGATCTCAGGTGCGACTTAGGGGAATAGTGCAGAGCACTGCTCCAGTAGCACAGAAGCCCCACAACCCCTGGTTAGCGCTACGCGAAGGTAAGTATATCAGGGCACGAAGGCCAGGGATGTGCAAAAGCAGACTGCGTGAAGGAACTAACAATTGGACCAATTCAACCTCTCAGACATCTCAAGGGTGTGGAAACCTGGTTCCATCACCCCCCCGTGCTACCTTGGGTGAGGCCTCAGCCTGCGCTCCATAGATTTTCGCTGAAAGGGCTAGTAGTACAGGGATTTGTTTGGCTAATTAACTCTGAACCTGGGTCAAGCCCCAACAAGCCAACAAATGCTTCTGTTGTTGGGATCGGGACCTACATAGAGATGTCTAATATCGTATCACCAAAATCTAACAAAGAAAGGAATTCATGATTGGTTGGATAGAAAGATTCACGAGTTCATAGCGTAGGAAAAAGGGAATCCATGACTTTCAAAGGAAGAGTGGTTAGGCTGCTACCTATATACAGAGATCCACGAAATTTTCTTCGCATCTTTCCCTACTACACTATATGAGTGGATCGCGAAGCTATGAGATAGCCAAGGAATGTGTAAGCTTGACAAAACTATTGTGTGGACTACAGAATTCGTGTGTAGATTGGAAGCATCAAATCATGTGCTGTTGATCACTGGCTCGATCGAATTATAGGAGGATTCATCACAGAGTTAGGGGTATATACTTCAGTCCGCTATAGAGAGGCAGAATGACGCTTCCTCAAAGGGTCGCAAGGTAAGTACGTTAAATCTTTGAACACTTGGATTAAAATGCTACTATGTGAAAAACAGATTATGTGAATAAATTGATGTTTGGGGCTATGTGAAGTGGGAGAATCTACAAAAAATTTGGTAGTACAGAACTAGAAACTAGCCCCTTGATTTCACCTCCGTAAGGGAGCAAAAAAGAGTTTGCAAAGGTCTCACCAAGAAGTGTGATCAATTTTATAAGGAAGAGAATTCCGTGCATACCACCCCCACCCACACCACCACTAGTTTCATTGTATTTACCCCTTGCTTCACCCATACCACCTCTGCCACCACCGCGAATCAATATGTTGAGCGTAATAAAATTTCCAGTGTTCAAGGGAGTAGGGAATGAATATCTAGACTAGTTTTGGTTCATGATAAAAGCTATATGGGAAGCGCAGGGAATCATGGGTGACAATATAAAGAAAGTGACGTTGGTCAGTGATCTATAGTATCACACGTTGACTTGGTAGATCAAGCATTCCAATGACAATCTGAATGTTGGGATCGTAGATATTCAAACTATGCTAAACAAAGAATTTAGCAGGCCAAAGTCAGAGGCGCAGTTAGGTTCAAGGAAATCAAAACTATGAAGAAGACCCCTTGGGATTTTGATCAGAGATTGAAGTGCACAATTTGTGAAGCTAAAATGACATTGATAGATGGAAAACATCACGAATGGTTTGTAGAATCATTAACGCCACATCTAAGTAACACGTTGTCACAATGGAGATTAACAACTCAGGCTGAGGCCTTGGAGGTCACAATGATATTGCACGAAACATTGATACAGGATCCCAACCTGGGAGTTTAATAGATTCACATGTAGTTGAAAAAATTGTGCCTTGAGATGCAGAGTTTGAAACAAGACAGGGCAACTCACCCAGAAGTGCGCGATGAGGTATGGTGCGTAAAGTGCAAGGGTCAGGGACATGACAAAGACCACTGCCCGATGTTCACGAATTACCTCATGGGAGGAGGACCAATTCCATTGAAACCGAAGGCACAAATAGGACCAGGCACAATGCTTGCATTATGGCGCGCGATTTTTCAGATAGGAGGAAAGCATGCTACAGACAACTGCCACTTATTACAAAAGTACACACAGAATTTAGAGTAGTTTTTCTGTAATTTTTGTAGATTAGTAGGCCATGATGAGCGCACCTATAGAAGTTATGAGCTACTGATGGATCAGACTCCTACCTACAGAGTTCAAGCCAAAACATGGCCACTTGACCAGAATGCAGGGATGGCGCGAACCAGATTTTAGGGGCGTGGATGAGGCGAAGGTGGAGGAGGACCAGAAAGAGGTGTGAACAGTTGATATGTTACAATTGCAGAGGGCCAGGACATTATGCCCATGATTGTACAAATCCAACATGACCATCATTCTTGTATTGTACATTGTTTGATCATGAGACAAAGGATTGTCCCACGGTGATAGCAAGATTGCCTGATAAAGGAGCACTTGAACCTCCCCCGACTCAGAACTTGCAAATGTTGACATCTGAGCCACGTGAGGAAGACCCTAATGTGAATATTTTGCTTCAAAGTGGAATTACGACAGGGGATGACAGAGGCAAGTAACCTAAAGAAAGTACTTGGGTTCGCAAGGCTCCAATGAATGAACCAGCGTTTGATTTTGGAGTGTGCTAAGGAAACCTTCATGGAAACGAAAAAGAGCATCGTTGATGCCTCCACTTCAGTAAATAAAGATAGATCGAAGCTGGAAATGGACCCATCGATGCTCACCACGTTCCTGGAAACATGCCTGAAGCTATTGTGCGAGACTAAGGTTGTAAAGGGGCTATAGGAACTCATAAATAGATGCATTGGGACCGCGCCAGGAGAACTCCGCGTTTGGAAGCTGTGAAAGCACACGATGTGAACAGGAAGGGAGATGAGATTGACTGTGTAGATTGGAGAATATGAGATGGACCAAGTGATTCTAGATATAGGATCATATGCAAATTTCCTACTAAAGTAGACATGGGAGTGCATGGGAAGGCCTACACTGTAATGGTCTCCTATCTAATTGCAAATAGAAAACCGGGAAAAGATCCTACCTATGGAGAGATTGCAAGGAATCACAGTAAATATCGAAGGAGCAAGTGTGCTAGCAGATTTCAAGTGATACACATTGTTGATGATAGCAATCCCTACCCCGCACTATTAGGAATAGATTGGGCCAGTAACATGAATGGGGTGATAAATATGAAGAAGCACACGATGATTTTTGAAAAAAAGTCTCTATGTGTAGTTGTACCTTTGGACCCTGCGGAAGAATCACGCTAAACAGAGTTGGTGTGCGACTATGAAAGTGACAATGACTTGGACTGCATCTACAAGATAACCACATGAGGGAAAGACTAGGTGAATCCGAATGCAGATGGACGAATCTCATGGGAGTGCGAAATCTCCCACACATCGGATTTGGACGAGGAAATAGGAAAGATGGAAGAACCAGTTACACGAGGTAACCACACTGGACTGTAACATGATGATGAGATTGCTACGCTGCATATCGACAGAGGTAAGGGATCTACCTACATATGATGGTTTAAGTGAAGTGGGTGACTTCTTGAGAATATTTGAAAGAGAAGTGCGAAAACAAAAACATTTTGAAGCTTTGAAATGGGTAATGCGCGCTATGCCTGCGAGGTGGTGGGGTACACACCAAAGAAGCTTTGAGGATTGGCACGAATGTAGAAGGATGATGCGCATGCAGTTTGGAAAGCCTCAGATGGAGTTAAAAGACAAGTATGACGGATGGGATGATCTACGCACGCACCTTGCCAAATGGAAAAAAGTCTATGGGGAAGAGCCACAACCTGAGTAGGTGCATCTGTTCTGTCATACCCTGGACATTATACCCATGAACTGGTATATAGAGATGGACCTCTACCATGGAAAGAGTGAATGGGATATCTTGCACGAAGGATTCATGTTAACCTTCACGTTTTAGGATCATTGGTCGGATATTGTTGATGATGCACTACAAGCAGTAAAAGCATCTACCTTTAAAATACCCCAAGACCCAATGGAAGTGATTCAGTTTGAATGGGCGACCGAGATGAGTTGTGCGCTAGAGTGTTACAATGTGAATACTGAAGAATACGATGAAGATCTATGGAAATTTAACATTCCAAAAACTGAAGGTTATAACGAGGTTCAACGGCCATTGATTGAAGACCCTAACCAAAACTGCACCGGTAAATACAAGGTAGGTAAGTGTTGGTACGAAGGCTGAACCTAAGTATGCAATGCTCACTGACTACTGGAATGACACGATGGTGGATAAGGTCTCTGAGTTACTCCGTGAGTACGAGGAATTATTCCTAACCAAGATCAGGGACTTAAAGGGGATCGTTGGCGATTTAGGGATGATGAATATCACCTTAAAACCTGATGTGAATCCGGTTAAGAAGAGGCCTTATCACTTGAATCCGAAGTACAAGGAAAAGGTCCAAATAGAACCAGACAAAATTCTCGTAGTTGGAACCATTAAGCCAGTGGAAGAATCTGGCTAGGTAAGCCCTATGGTAGTGCAGGAAAAGAAGAAGAAGGGAGAGATAAGAATATACGTGGACCTTAGGAAATTGAATGACGCATGTGCGCATGACCCATTCCCAACTCTATTCATAGATGAAGTATTGGAAAATGTTGGTGGGAAAGAAGTATATTCTTTTACTGATGGTTTCTCAGGGCATCACCAAATCAAAATCGAGCCAGAAGATAGGATAAATACCACCTTCATGACTGAGTGGGGTTGCTTTCAATACATCATTATGCTGTTTGGGTTGAAAAACATGTTGCCCACCTTTTAATGCATAGTTGTTGCAGCATTCAAAGAATATATCCACATATTCCTGGAGGTCTATCTGGATGATTGGACTATATTTCGATTAGTTAAGCACCATGTAGTGAGCTTACGCTTGATGCTGGATACTTTCCAATGACACCAAATCGCACTGAACCTCAAGAAGTGTACATTCCTCGTTCCCTTTAGGAACCTATTAGGACATGTGGTCTGTAAACAGGGACTCGTGGTAGACCCCGCAAAGATTGCAATGATTCTGAATTTAGAAGCACCGCAAAGTGTTAAATAGTTGCACACTACCCTGGGACATATAGGGTACTATAGGAATTTCATCAAAATCAATGCCTAGATCATTGCGCTAATGGAGAAACTGTTGAAAAGGATGTCACATTCTGTTGGAATGATGATTGCATGAAGAGCCTGGATGTACTAAAGGAGAAATTGGCCTCCGCGTCAATCCTGCTCTTCCCAAAATGGGATGTGGAGTTTCATGTCCATGTTGACACATCATGTATAGTGTTGGGAGTAGTACTCACACAGGAGGGTGGAGAGGGCTTGGATCACCCTACCACGTTTGCAAGTCGTAGCTTGTCTAAAGAAGAAAAGAACTATTCCACAACTGAATGTGAGGGGTTGGCTATGGTGTATGTGCTCCAAAAAATACTGGCACTATTTTCTAGGGGGACATTTGAAGATGTATACAGACCATACCACGCTAAAATACTTGGTCAATAAGCCTATGTTGTGGGGCGGAAATGTAGGTGGCTCTTATTGTTCCAAGAATATGATTTTGAGGTCGTTGTGAAGCTTAGATGCCTGAATGCAAGACCGGATCACTTGTCGCGAATTGAGACAAGTGATGAACCTACTAATTTGGAGGAAGGATTACTTGATGAATAGCTCTTTGCTGTGCACATAGTGGACGGACACTTTGAAGATATATTCCACTTTCTAACAATGGGGACTACGTCGAAGGAATACTCCATCCAGTAGAAGAAAGAACTGGTGCTACACGTAGCTAATTTTTGTGTCATCGTGGGGCACCTATACAAGATGGGAAATGATGTGATACTATGAAGGTATGTACCTAAATTTCAATGAAGTCAGATCCTCATGGAAGCATATGGGGGCGCTATAGGACAACACTATGCAGGGTGAGCGATCATGAAAAAATTCTCCGTGTAGGGTTGTGGTGGCCAACCCTTCATCAGGATTCAAAAGCACACTGTAAGGAATGTGATATATGTCAAAGGATAGGTAAACTATCACAGAGGGATGAGATGCCTTTGAATCCACAAATGACACTGCAACCCTTCGAAAAGTCGGAAATTGACTTTGTAGGACCTATCAAACCTCAAGGAAAGACAAGCACGAGATATATTATCACCGTGACAGAGTACCTAACTCGTTGGGCAGAAGCATAGCTGGTCAAAGACTGTATGGCCACCATGGCTATGAGATTTTTCTTTAAACATGTGTTGACTCGATTTGGATGTCCGAAAAATCCTGATGAGTGATCGTGGTACACATTTCCTCAATGAAACCGTCAGTGCGCTAAAAGAAGAGTTTCAGGTGTGTCATTAGAGGGGCTCGTGTAGTTAGAAGAACTTGAGGAGGAATAGTTCCTGGCTGGATTTCATCAGCAGGCGCAAAAGTAGCACGAGAAGGTCTGACATGATCTCCATATTTAGTTGCGCACCTTCAAGGTAAATGATTTAGTGTTGTTGTATGATAGTAAGTTTGATAAATTCTCGGGAAAGTTTAGAATGCATTGGCTGGGACCATACATTGTTAAGGAGGTTACAGACAGAGGTGCGGTACAGCTAGTCAAGCTGAATGGAGAGACTTTCCTAGGCAAAGTGAATGGCAGGGGATTGAAGCCCTACATGGGTGGCCTGACTATCTGACTAGCCGACAGAAGCACAGTCTTCGCACTCCAAGGATCCAAGCAAAGGAGCGAGACTATAAAAAAATGTAGGGGACACAGGCGCAAGTGTAAGGAAGTAGTTCTAACACCACGGTCTTGGAACAATGCATATAGGAGATCCAACAGGCAGTCGCTCAGTGTGCGGTCGACCTTGCAGCAGTTCAAGTAGAATTGGAGGGAGTCTATGCAAAGATCTCTGTGCTGACAGAATGACTTGAAGGTGAGTCAAGATTTTTTTGTTGGTGGCCTATTGGGCATGGAATCCCCCCTAAGGCATGCTTTGGGGCTTAAAGCCCAAGTTTTGACCAAATCCTTTGTAAAAACTCCATGAATTGTGGATGCAGAGCGCAAAGTCATAATAGAGTCACAGGGTTGTCCGCTCATTTTTGTAATGTAATGTCTGCTTGATAGACCTACCCATGGTTTGTGGACCATGGGATTATATAAAAAGAGTGAGGCTCTAAGTGTAGAAGATAACATATAGCATAACTAAGAATAGAAGCATGAGGAGTCTAAGAGGTTGAGACGAAGTGTAAAGTGTGTCTTTGGGTAGTAGAGTAAGAGAAGGCTCTACAGCTGAGTGCACAGAAGCCTAGTAGTCTGCAGTTGAGTGCACAGAGGCCTAGTAGTCTGCAGCTGAGTGCACGGACCCCTACAGCTGAGTGTGCAGGGCAGGTCAAGTCTGTAACCATTGGAAGAATTAAGAAAAATAATTTTACCATATTTTTGTCTATCTTTTCCTATTTAATCTGTTATTGGGTATAAATTGAAAGTGTATTGTTTATTTACCATGCGAACTCATATGAATATGTTGTATAAATAAATATAATGTAAGGCATCCATTTACGCGAAGATAATTAACTAGTATAGGAAGATAACTAATATCTCACATGCAACTTAGGGGAATAGTGCAGGGTGCTGCTCCAGCACTACAGGAGCCCCAAAGCCCCTCGTTAGGGTTGTGTGAAGGCAAGTATATTAGGGCACGAAGGCCAGGAAAGTGCGTGAAGAAGCTTGCGTGAAAGAACTAACAGTTGGACCATTTCAACCTCTCAAACATCTCAAGGGTGTGGAAATGTTATGAAACTAGCTCACAATAGATAGAAAAGATAGATCAATGCATTAGAATTCAGCCTCTTCAAGGGGGCAACCACCTTTACATTATATAAATGAACAATTTCTTGGATGATTTAAATGAAAAATCCTCCTTTCTATATATAGGAGTCTAAGAGGTCACAATATAACCAAGCCGACCTAACAATAATAATATAAAGGCACAAAAATAACAATAGAGGGATTCTATGGGGCACAATAATAACAATATCGGGACAATAGGAGCACAATAATAACAATAAGGGATACAAAGACAATAGTAATGGGGGGATCACTAATATTATAGGGCCCTAACACAATGTGATTCCTTTAATGCTCTGTAACCCTTATTTGTCTGGTTTCCTTTTTATCATCCCAATGTTTTTATGATTCACATCATTATTTTGTGAATAAGGACATCATTCATTATAAACCTTTGTTTTGCATACCTCTACCTACTTTTTTCTATTTTTACATGATAAGAACTACAACAATTAAGAGCGCCATAGCTCTTTCCTACCATTTATTCTCTAAAAATTAGATTTCTCATGTTAATTATACTTAATACATTATATGCATTCTTGTTAAGGGATTGGCATCTTCTAATTACATTTACATGTCGTCTCTTTCACTAATGATAATTAACTTTCTTATTCAAATAAGCTAACATCATTCTTCATATATTCTGTTAAATAAGATATACACTCCTTTATAAGATCATTTATGTTTCATTGTACATCTATTTCCATACATATCCTTTATTCAAAGCTCAAGGCACTTCATACTTTCTTTGTCCAATTAAGCTTGGAGGCTCCCTTCTGTAAAATTTATGGAACAACCAAAAGCATATTTTGAAAACACAATTTCTCTATTATATTCATATTATGTCCCTAGGGAGACATATAACATCCATTTGGAGGTATTATTTTGACCATACTTAGCTTAATATTTTTTTGGTGTTAATTGAACTTTTGGTATAGAGATTTATCTTTTTATTTTTATTTTTTTAAATAACATTTTTCTAAATTTTTATTGGATGTTTGAGTGTTGCCATCATGTTAGAATATTGTCCCCAAGATAGGTTGATGACCTAATGATAGTGGATGTACATACATTGTCATATCACCCGACCTATTTTTGACACTGCCTGTGTATGGGGTCATCAGTCACATTAGGTACACTGCTATTATAGGCCAAGGGATTGGCTAATCCATCAACTTTTTGTACGCTCATTCTGATTATTATTATTTTATTGTATATCTAGTAAAACGACCTTTGTTACAATTATATGAGATTTTAATGTTTTATTTAACCAAAGTAGTGAAGTTCTTCGATAAAATATTCAAAAGACAAGGGATTGTGTTCTAAAGTTGCTTACATACAAATAAATCCCACTTAGCAAGTCCTTCAATGTGCTGATAATAGTTATTATCTTATGCACAAGCTAGGTGAATGTGTGTCAACATCCAATCGTAGTTATGAAATCCATGGCTGGTGTTCAAACACGAACCCCCCCTCTTGCTTGAAGTTGAAGACCAAACAACCTTTTCATAGGTGGCAGGCACAAGTTAATAGCAAGGTTCCACCTTCTTGGTTTCCAAAATGACTACGCTCCCCCACCCCCCACAAATTTCGCTTATGGAATTCTGTATACCTCTTTGATAATGTTGTGATGAAATTTTCCCTTGATAGAGATCACTGATGAGAGACTTTTGTGCTCATGTAAAGAAAAAGTCATGAGTAGAGTTTCAAACTCACTTGGAATTTTAAGCTTCAATAGTATGGGAAAGAATTTTCTAAGTTTGGGATTATTTGAGAGGGTAGTTGGATAAGATTTAAATAATTTGATTCTACTGAGTTTCATGATGTAAATTCTTTCTCTTTCCAGCATCTTCACAACCTTCTTTGGGATGGATACAATTTATAGTCATATGCAATTTGATGTCAGATAAGAAATATACACCTCTATAAGAATAATGATTGAAACATTCACCATCTCACAACATAAAAAGTGTATTGTCAATGGTTAGATAGAGTGTCTTTCTGGTGTAAAGAATTTGGAGATGTTTGAATTTGATGAATAGTTTTGTATAAAGAAATTGTGCTTAAGGAAGGAGCTTGATCGAATGTTGTCACTTTTATTGCAACGAATTTTACGTTAATATCCAACATATTTCTAGATACAATAGCTTTGTTTTTATTAATAAAGGCTCAAATCCATTGGAAGAAGGTGACCAGGTGAAGCTTGATGTTTCTCCTATTGAGTTGCTTTCTTATCCAAAGGATATTTTTTTCCCTTTGACCTAGGAGCATATGATTCTTGATTCATTCAAAGTGGGGAGGCTCAAACATTTTGGATGGACTGATTGAAAAGTCATGATTTTTCTTAGGTTGTACAAGATTATAATTATGGGGATTTTTGTGTGACATCAAAGGGTATTGCAAGAGGGGAAAACGAGGTTTCGCTGATAGTCTGGGATAGAATTTAATGCAAGATTCTAGGTCTGGATTACTATGGTCGGGGTCAAATGTTTTGAACTAGTCACAACTAAGGAATTTCATGTTTCCTTGGGATCTTCAATAATAGTATGGCCTTGAAAACACTTGGAAAATCAATTGGGAGCAGAAAAACAAGAAAAATTTCTAATGTTATGTTGATGCCTCGAAAATCGCTGCAACAACATTGGGGAAACCACTCGGTCTGGACCTTAGTGCAGCTCCTTTTCCGTTTGGGATAGTGGCTCCGACTGGGGGTAATGGGACCAATTTCCCAGAAATAGATAAATGGGATGAGTGAATGCTTTGTAGATAACACTAGTGGTAGGCGGAAGGCTAAAACTATTGACAGAAATATAAGTAAACGAAACTATCCCGGGAATCTATTGAGCTCTAAAGCGTAGCTTTTGATGTTCTATGTCTAAAAGACAAACATATAGATAACTGTATCTTTAAGACATAGATATTGAATCATTTAAGATTGCTGTGCTTAAATAGTTAAGCAGAGCGATTGAAGCGAAATTACTACACTTTATACATTCATATCATTATCATATACATGA
>APFE030548259.1:100656-111611 GCA_000404065.3 Pinus taeda
ATGATATCTTGAACGAAGATCCAACTTGGTGAAGTAAATTTATCCATGCAATTCATCCAATAATTCATCAATGACAGGAATGGGAAACTTATCTTTAATAGTGAGCTTGTTGACCTCCCTATAATTTGGACACATGCATCAGGATCCATCTTTCTTGTGAACCAATACTACTGGAGCAAAGAAAGAACTTTGGCTAGGTTGAATTATACCAGCCTCTAGAATTTCTACAACCATATGTTCAATTTCACTCTTTTGGGAATAGGGATATTTGTACATCCTGATGTTTGGAGGAACACTTTCTGGAATCAAATGAATAGCATGATCATGATCATGAATAGGTTAGAGACCTTTGGAAGTCTCAAATACCTTGGAATGATTGTCCAAGACTTTTTGGAGATCTAGAGAAATAGATGATTTCTATGTGGAAACATCTAGTGAACATAATTGTGCAATTACACCTCGTTGTTCCTTTTTTAGAAGCTTTATCATGCCGTTAGAGCTGATTATCTTTCCCAATTTCCCTGCAATACCCCTTAATTCAACTTCCTTTCCTTCCTCATAAAATTTCATGAAAAGTTCTTGAAAGTTAAAAGCTATTGTACCCAAGGATTGTAGCCATTGAACTCCTAGTACAACATCAACACCTCCCATTGGAATGGAAAGCATTGGAC
This sequence comes from Pinus taeda, assembly GCA_000404065.3. Lineage (NCBI taxonomy): Eukaryota > Viridiplantae > Streptophyta > Pinopsida > Pinales > Pinaceae > Pinus > Pinus taeda. The sequence continues at coordinate 101,328 of APFE030548259.1, forward strand.
TATTCAATACATATTCTCCCATGGATAGCTTGATAATATGGCACTTTCCAGAACAATTTATCATTCCTCCACTTGCAACAATCACTTGACACTCTGGTGCTAGGTATAGGAAGCAATTCAATTATTTTTTTATCTTACAATGAATAAAATTGTGGGTACTTCCTAAATCAATCAACACTATTACTTTTTCTTCTTGATATGTCCTTCTATCTTGACGGTTTGAGGAGTGGTAATTCCAGCCAATGCATTACAACATATGGTCAGATTCATTTCTTCTTTATCTAGACTTTGTTCCTGGAGTATATCCTCTTCTTTTTACCTTTCTTGTTCCTTTTCTTCTTCCTCTTCACAATATATGTAGAATAATTTCTTCTCAGAACACTAATGACCTTTAGTGTATTTTCTATCACAACTATAACAAATCCCTTTTGCTCTTTTTTCTTCCAATTGTTGCGGTGTTAACTTTATAGGTTGTTGAAGGCTAGGGCCAACAACACTTCCATCGTTATAGTTGTGAGTGGTAGGCTTCCTGGTTGCCATAATTTTGCTTTCCATTTTTCTTGCTAACCTGAATGCCTTCTCCAATGAATCAGGTTCCCAAAGATGAACATCATGTTGGATATTCTCCTTTAAAGTCCCTATGAACACATCAATCCTATGCTCCTCTGGAATATTTTATACCCTTATGTTCAATTTTTGGAACTCCTCAATGTGCTCCATCATTGAACCCTTTTGTTTGAGACTTATCAATTAGTTAAAAAAGGTGTTGCTTTTTGTATCCTCATAATGTGTTGTCATTTCTTCCGCAAAAATTGCCCAAGTGATAAATTGTTTACGAGAGCAAAGCCATTGATACCATACAAACTGATTTGGTTCCAAATATAAAGTTGCAATACATACCTTTTGGGTGTTTTGCACATTATTGAGATCGAAAAATTGCTCCATCTGTAATATCCATGTTGCGGGATCCTTGCCATTAAACTTCCTCATATTGATTTTTGGAATATGGTGGGTCTTCGATCCAACATTAGAGTCTATGAAATCATGATTAACATTTCTTTTGTTCGCATCATCAGTTGCCTTTACTACCCTTTCACCATTTGTAAGTATTTCCTGTAGAAAATTTGTCAAATCTGTCTTCAAATTTGCCATGTCTTTCTTCAAATCTGTCTTCAAATTTATCTTCAAATTGTCCATCTTAGCTTCCACGCCCTTTATCTTAGATTCCACGCCATTTATCTTAGCTTCTGTTAGCTTTTGTGAGAGTGACATTTGTTGCATTTGGTCTTGTAATTTTGATATATCATGTAGCATTTCTTCCTCTTCTTCATGAGTCATGCTAGCGCTTTCAGGTTTCCTACTAGGCATTTGCATTTTCTTTCCTTGGGGCATCAGTTACCGATAATAATGCTCTACTATTCTCTTTTAATTCTTCAAAACAATTTTTCAAACCAAGCTTAAGAAAACATTTTAAAAAATCTACACACTTTTTTTTCACTTTGTAGGAGCTTGATATTGCCTCTGATGTATCTCTGTAATTTGTGATCATCTAGTTCTAAGATTGCAGCTTGTAGTAACCCTTTGTGTCCTCTTTCCAATGCCACTAGTCTGATCCAAATTGGATTCTCCAAGGAAGAGTTATGCCAAATCTCCCACAGTGACCTAATTATAGACTAGTTCAGTAGAGTGAACTTTTATGACATGCCACGTGTCCTTGTTTCGAACTTTGGCTATGAAAAATATGCACAAGAAGCTATAGTCTGTGCTCTTTTTGTACCTTCTTACAAAACTTCAATTCGATGCTTAGAGAGAAAGTTATGATGATTATCTCGAAGTCACCTGTTTGGAATGTAATTCAGGAGTCTGCAAAAAGACCAACTTCCTCAGATCATATCTCTGCAAATATAGCACAAAAAGCTTTGAAATTCGGACCCAAGGTTTAGTACGACTTTCTCTCAAATGGGTTTTTCTTTTCGATTCTAAAACATTATAGAACAAATATTATAGTGAAAATTCCATGATGACCTATTTGGAGTTGCGAAACATTAGAATCCAAAGCTCTGATACCAAATGTTATGGAACTAGCTCACAAAAAGATAAAAAAAGATAGATAAACACCTTGGAATTTAGCCTCTTCGAGGGGGAAACCTACTTTACATTACACAAATGAATGATTCTTTGATGATTCAAATGAGAAAACCTCCTTTCTATACATAGGAGTCTAAGGAGTCACAATATAACCCAACCGACCTAACAATAATAATACAAAGGCACAAAAATAACAATAGAGGGATTCTATGGGGCACAGTAATAACAATATGGGGAAAATAGTGGCACAACAATATTAATAAGGGATAAAAATAAAATAGTAATGGGGTAATCACTAGTATTATAGGGAGCTAACAGTCTCCATCTTTCATCCTTAGGTTATACAACTTTTTCCGTAGAAATAGTTTATTCACCAAAGACTTAGATTGGTACAAAGTCCCTAACTTGTCCCACAAAGCCTTTGCCATAGCTTCCCCTGATACATTCAGCAATAGTGAATATGAGACACACAATCGTATTGTGCTCTTTGCCTTTAGATCCAACTTCTTCCATTCTTCATCAGTCACTCCCATTCGTCTAGTACTTGGATCTACCATGATCCACTTATCTTTATCCACCAACAAATCCTCCATCTTGAGTTTCCACAACTCAAAAATATAACCATTAAATTTCTCGATATCTATTTTTCCACCACTCACCATCTTCTTTCACCATCAGAATCGATCTCACAGATCTCCCACTGAGCATGGTCTAGTACGGGCTCGAGCGAAACCCCTCAGAAACAAAGGCGTCTCCTTGAAGCCAAAAACAACTCTGATACCAAATGTAGGTTTTAACCCTATATAGAAATGAGCTGCATACAAATTCTAAAACACAAAAAAATAAAATAATGCGAGAGAATAACAAATAAAACACATATACATAGAGATTTTCCCATTGGATCCCAAAACTGGGACTACCAGCTTGATTTTTCATTGTGATCCTCTCAATGTTACATTGCATATTTATACATGCTAAAGCCTCTAATAACATGGATCGAAAACCATCGCGTCCAATACCATGGACCGAAAACCATCGCATCCAAAAAACATGTGCGAAAATCATGCACAAGACCATAGGTGGATCCCCAACCTAACATAGGGTCCAAAACCAAACTTTTCCAGGCACCCCATAAAGTGGGGTTACGGGTGCCCTTCAAACCCCCTGTTAACTACGTGGAAAGAATATAACATAACCCAACAATTTTGACAAGCTACCAATGAGGTATGATTTGAATTTGTTTCAATTTATTTCATTCTAATGGAAATTATGTGCTTGGTACATAAAATCATGGCAAGCCCTAGTTTGGGTGGATTGAAACTAACTCCAAGAATTAGTATTAGTAGCAACAAAATGAATTGGAATAGGAAAAATTATGTTGGTAAATGAATTCAGGAGCACGGCCATTATGGGACACTAGTACCCAATAGTTTCCATCAATTACCATGAGGATTTTGTGATTGGTAGGATAGTTTGAGGCAGGGATATTCCTTTGTTTTTGGACCTTCCAATGAGAGGAAAGCTTTCCATGGGATGGATGGCCTGGGAAAGGGGATGCGGGGGAACTTGAAAGGTATGTCATTGCACTAAAGGGGGTTATCAGATTTCCCAATGGATTATGTAATAGAGAAGGGAAGGCTGGGGATGGATTTATTTTGGTCATTAGCATTTCCAGATGGAATCATACACACATTGGGAGTATGCCATGGAACAATGAGATGGTAACTGTTCACAAAGAAAACAAGTAGCGCAATGATTGTCGCATTGGATATTGGGTGTAGGTTTGACTTTGGCAGTGGATTATAGATTCCTTAGGAAGGATTTGAATCTTGATATTACTTTAGGGGTGGAGGGGTGAGCCTCTTTACTGCCCTATTGTTGACATGGGCATTGTATCCTTTTATTTGCTGGTTAAAGCCAATGTTCATATGTATATGTCTATATTATTGTAAAAATATATTATATTGAGTGGTCGTTATAAAACTCCATAGAAAAAATGATTATTTTCTTGGTTGAAGAAACTATACATAAGTATATATGTGGTTTCTACTGTAAATACCATAATGAGTTGACTTATAAAGCTCCAATAACTGGTATGGTTTTTAATGTTGTGATGTTTATCATGATGGTTCTGCTTTTGAGCAAGTTGCTCAGTGTAAATAATGCATTGAGATAAGTTATAAAAATCCATGGGAAATATGTGTTGGTTTCAGTGGCCTTACTAGTTATAGGTGTCATAGGACACCGAGGACAGTGTTTCGCTATGGGTAGAGGCCTATAACAGCCTTGGGTTAAAAATTCATGTAATAAATTTAATAAAGGCAAAATAAGACCAAGGTCATGGGACATGTATTCCAAGCTGAATATTGGGAGAACATCCTAGTGGGCATCACTTGTTATATATTGTGGTTGGAAAAGGCATTAGAAAATGCTTTGGAAAGGAAAACTAAACATTATTGGCATGTATTTATGGAAAAAAGGAAAATAGGAGAAAAGGGAGATGAAAAGTTTATAGGTTTGGATAAGGAGGAAATTGAAGGAAGTCAAAGAAAAAATTAAGAAATTAGAGGCCTCAATAGTAAAAAGGCTTATGAGGATCAATTCACAATATTTTGTCAATTTGGATTTGGAATTACTCTTAGAGAGAGAAGAGAATCAAGATGAGAAATAAAACAAGCAAGTAAAAGAGGGCAAAGGAAGGATAAGGAAAGCAAGTGAAAACCAAGGAAAAGTTAGATCAGGTAGCTTTAGTAGGAATCCTTGTAGGTAACAGGTTGTGTGTGTGATTTCCTAGCTATTTTTTACATTAATGGCACATTCATGTGTGTTTTTGGTTCTCTTATTGTCATGGGCATGTGTTCCATTAGTTGTGGAAGCGGTTTCAACCTTGCCTTGCCATTTCTAGATAGACATGGTGTGATGGGGTTCTATCATTCGGTTGAGCTTTGGATTACTAAAAGATTTTGGATTTGGGCAAGGTGGTCTCAGGAAAATCCCAAGTGTTGGGGGTGGAGATGGTTTTCTATGAGAAGCCATCAACCAGTGGGTGGAGATAGGAAAATTCCTCATGAGATGGTGAAAGAATTTTGAGGCATCCAAGATTGGTTTGGTTTTGAGATCTCAGGACTGATTTAGGTGAGATCATGGTAGTGTAAGGGTGGAGGCGATTTAACCTCTAGATTCCCTTAGTTTTCTATGTAATGGTTTATCCCATGAGATATCATATTCATGCTTGGAATGTGGAACAAAGTTGATTGGATGAAAGAAAGATTTGGTTCAACCCAATCTATGGTCGAATGGTACATGGAAATCCCTAACCTAGTTAGATTTTTCATATGTTAATAAGGGCCATTTTTCTCTTGTGTTTTATGTGTAAATGTACATTTTATGATGTGGATTTGATGGTTGTTTTATCATTGTTATCAATATGATTATATGCTAGTTAAGAGCATGGTTTTATCATAGATTGCAATTATGAATCTTATCATGTTTTGATAGGTAAATGAAGGGTTATGGAATGAATGACCTAATAGATGTTATTGCAACTATCGTAGGAGGGAATTACACCTTCTTGATAATTCTCAGATAAGTATCATACCCCCATGATAATGCATGCATTCATGACATATATATTACATGTTCTCAATGTGTTTAATGAAATGAATGCCATGGTTAGACCTAGTTAGGCCAATTCCTTGATCAAGTTTTATGTTAGAGGCTTTGTCCATGCGTCATTTATTTTCATGAAAAGTCTCATCAAGTTTTGGGCATTGATATGGAGATTAGAGCTGAAAGGGTGGCACAAATTATGTGGTTGCAGTCTCAGAATTGGGAAATTGGTACTACAGTTGCTACCTTGCACTCTTATGCATGTGACTATAGGATTGTAGCTGCATGGATGCAAGTTGGTGCATAAGACTAGGAGTCCAGGTCACTAAAAAGGAAAGTTAGTTCAGGGTTTGGACACTTGGATTGGTTGGTTAGCTCTTTTGGGCCTTGTAGCTCTAGAGGAAGGTTCGTAAAGATTTTGTTTGTTGGTTCCACTTCCTTAACTGTACTTATGAGATTGAGTCATGTCATAGTGTCCATTAGCTCATGTTTACCTCGACAATTTGTTGAAAGTGGGTAATTGTGGGAGGGGTGGTTACAAGCATGTATCTATTTTCTGGTATAATATGAAAAAAAGGTCTATCGTGCTCAGGTTAGTAGAGGCTGAATACATGGCCGCAAGTCAAGCAACATGTGAGGCCATGTGAATGAGGAAAATAATTGTGGGTCTTTTAAGTCAAGAGATGGATTTGAGAGTGATTTGTTGTGATAATCAATGTTGTATAAAACTCTATGAGAATCCAACATTTCATTACGGGTCCAAGAACATTGATATCAGATACCATCACTTACGAGCTTGTATGTAAGGCATAACTATGATGCAATAATACATTCCAACTAAGGAGCAAGATCCAAATATCTTGACAAAGGCATTGTTAAGAAACACTTTCGAATTCCATAGGTGCGGGATAGGGATGGTGAAAAATCCCTTTCTTGCTAAGAGGGAGTGTTAAAAATTGTAGCAAGAAAGGCTCCAATTGACTTGTGCCTTAGTAAAATTGAGTAATTCAATTTTCTTCACCAAGAGGATGACTTGGATCATAGTTATCTAGAGTGAGATGGGATTTCCCACTAGTTAAGTTAGTAAATTTAAGATATAGTCTCAGATTAAAGTTTTTCATGTAGTGATTTCTAAACGTTAGTAATCTAGTTTAGTTACTTTCAGTTGAACTTATTTAATTGAGCTCAAGCAATTCATTAATTCAGTTGAAGGTCAGTTGAGTAGTATAATTGTTGTTAACTCAGTGATATTTTAGTTAAAATAGTTAGTTAGCTAGAAATAACTCAAACATTCATGGAATTTGGATCACCTAGCTGGAGTGGAGGATAAGGTAGATTGCAATCATCAATTTTATACTATTTGAGTGTATAGGGTTTCAAGTTAAGAATGTTATCAATTGTTTGGGATTTGTGTAAGGAAATAGGGAATTCCCATATTAGTTAGGAGCTCAATTTCTACTGAGTTAGGAAAGGAAACAGGAGGAACTTAGAGCCTTGAATTGGCTAAGTGTTGGTCATAGTAGGAAAATCAATAGGAGAACATGTTTATAGTGTAGGGTGTGCTTCAGAGTTGAAGCAAGGAATTATAATAGTTTATCATTCTCATCTAATTAATGAAAAGCATTGAAGGAGTTTTCCCTAGTTGCATTCCCCTATAAATAATTGTGTTCATGTGCCTTTTATGGTTGCATGTCATTACAAGTGTTTCTAAATTGTGATTTCCATTCCACAATATTGTTGAGGAAATTCATAATCTCTTGTTTTCAGTTTGAATTCATCAGTAGTAGAAAATATCTATTAATTTCTACATATTCCTTCAACCTTTCTTTAATCATGGTTATCTATTCATCCATTTTTTGTGTTACCTTAGGCCTTATCCAAACATTCTCTTCAAATCTATCCCAACTCAAATGCATTCTACAAGGCCTTCCATATAATAAATGAAAGGGTGTCATTTTGATAGAATTTTGTTAATTATATATGTATCCAAATTATACCAATAGTAAAATCTCTTCCCATCATCTTTTTTGATGAATTGCATACATTAAAAAACATATCTTCTAGGACATTGTTAGTCCACTCTCTCTATCCATCCATCTCCAGATGATATTTTGTTCTAGGAATTAGTTGGTTTCCAAGGTCTCTTGAAAACTAGTCCAAAATATGTTAGTAAATACAACATCCCTATTTGGGATGATCATATTTGGCATACCATGCAATATCACTATCTCATCAAGGAAAATTGAATCTATCTTAGGATTATTATATGTAGTCATGGCTTATATGAAGTGATCACTTTTGGTCAAATTTTCCAAAACTATATTTATAGAGTTGTGTCTCTTTGCTATCATTGATGGTCCCACAATGATGTCTATCTTGATAAATTCCAATTTTGACTTTGGCATTGCATGAATTTACAATGGTTCTACTAAATGTCTATTTTATTCCTTCACTTGTTGACACTTTGAACACCTTTTAATGAAATTTATGATCTCCTTCATCCCTCCTTTTCAAAAGAATAGTAGTTTCAGTTCTACACTCATCTTCTTGAAACTAATATGTTCCATGTATATTTCTCAACAAGCTTCACTTAAAATTCCTTGAGGTAATTATTCATTTGATGGCACATCAATATTTCCTTGCAATTATAGTAGAACATCATTATCCAATATATATTCTTCATACTTTAGAATTGTGATTTCACTTTCATCTAATTCCAATTTGACCTCCTTGTACCACCCATTATCGACTTACAATCCAAACAAACTTTCTCTTAAATTTGTCCTCAAACGGATAGTAAAAAATATACATAGATTTTGAATTAAGGCATCCAAACCCCAACTTATTGATCCCTTTATATAAGTAATATCAAATTGATATTTACTAATTAATTATGAACTCCTTCTTTGTCGTACATTTAAGTTGTCTTGTGCAAAAATGTGTTGTAAACCATGATGATAAACTTTTAGTTCATTTTTTTTCCAAGCAAGAAATGTATCTAAATATTTAATGCCTCAATAATAACTTCTATTCCCATATTGTGCATTACATAATTCTTCTCATTCCATTGGAGCTTCCTTAACATCTATTATATCACTATTTATCTTGCACAAGTACACATATTAAACATTGATTTAATGTGTTAGCACATACAAATAAAAATATACTTGTTATTACTATTTTTAATCTCATTAATAGGGTTTTCTATCTTTTATAATCCATAAACAATTAAGGAATAATTTCCTGCTATCCCTGTAAACTATGTACCTCATCCACATTTTTTTCGGGTTGGCCAATCCATTGTGGGAACAATTTTTGTAGGATCTATCAAAAAACCTTCTCTGGATATAATGTGTCCTAGATAATGAATATTGGAGTGGTAAAATGGACACATGAACAATCCCCCATGTAAATGGTTTTCCCTAAGATATCGTAATACAAGTTTCAAATGTTCATTATGCTCCTGTAGATTTCATGAATAGTTAAAAATATCATCCATAAAAATACATATGAACTTCTCTATGTATTCTTAAAATACTCTATGCATCAAAATAATTAAAACCCCTATGACATTGGTTAGCATAAAATATAATGTTGATGAATAATCATATTCATTTAGACCCTTAGGAATACTTGGTTGGCTAGGGGAAGAACTTAGGTATAACAACCACTTTATATCTTATGAAACTATGATACAAAACTGAAGTAAACAAATGTATAAAACTAAGGATTTACAGAGCAAAAGTAACACTTATGCATATAAAAAAACATTAGAATACATACATGAATTAAATCTTAAACATATCATTACAATATAATTGGTTTAACTTGCAAAAAAAATTCATAGATATAACCTAATTTGAGTTCTACACTCATTATTTGACTACCTTCATTTAATGTAATATTCTATTAACAATAAAGATACAATATACAATACACATATCACAATAATAAAGAAAATAAAAAATTTAAATAGCATAAACAATACACAAGATCAAAAAATCATTTTATGATCCTTCATTGAGTGTCTCAAAGGATAATGTTCAGGTATAACAATAAAAAACTTAGTAGATTTATAAATGTGTGTAGATGGACTTGTTAACAAATCATCACATTTTGAAGACCATATTAGTCAAATTCCAGTAGTCATGAAAAAAAAAAAAAACTTACTGCAACCAACTCAAAATACACACTCAAGGACTGGCATGGCACTACAAAAGGATTCAATGTTGCAGTATCAGAAAAAATGCAGTATGTACTAATCATGAGTGATCCAAATCTAACATACCTTTCACAACAAGGAAGAAAATTTCACCTCCCTCAATGCTACTATTTAAAAGAATCCATGTAGACTAGAGTTTATGAGTTACAAATGTCTAAACACATAATTAGATACCTAACTTGAAGAATGAAATTATGTCATACCAAAGTTGTGTTATAATCAACATCTTGCCTTCCTCTTTTGGGCCAATATTTGTAGTATAATTGCATCCATAACGGTTACACAGTGAGTTTTGTTATTTTTATTTAAAATATTGTTTTAATTTTATTAAGTAATCATAGGCTCAGTTATGAGAGCTAGGATTC
>APFE030548261.1:0-20480 GCA_000404065.3 Pinus taeda
TATGAAAACTGATATAGACACTGCCTTCTTAGGAAAATATGGGATCTTTGCATTTGTCAAAGCTGAGCATATTTGGACCTTTGATATCCAATCATGAAATATGAAACCTATTGGTATAGGTATCCAACAAGTCACATGCACTTTCAGCTGAAGAGACAACATATCCGACCAGATGAATGGCCTTCCTTCATTTTCCAACTGATCCAACATAACGACCCAATTTTGTGGAAAGGTATCGGTGCTATCTTGATCGTACAAGTGGCATGCAAAGATGATCAAGACTAGGTAGGCCTTCCTAAGTGAATTAGTCTTGCAGACCTGATTGTGTGTTGACTTAAAATTTGATGCCTCTTTGACAGGGGTAATTTTAGGGGCGAATAATCGCCCAAAGGCGAAATTTAAGGCTTTTTATATTTTAATGGGGCGAATTTTTAATTAAAATAATAATTTTTTTTTTTTATATAATTAGCCCTCATTTTATTTAAAAATTAATTTATTTTTTTATTTTCGCCCAGGGCAGATACGCTAATCGAAATCGGATTTTGTTAAAATCGCCCCATTTTAATATTTACGAAATCAAATTTTCTTAAAATCGCCCCATTTTGATATTTGCCCCTGGTTTCAGCCCGCTGTTTTTTATATTTGCCCCTGGTTTCAGCCCGCTGTTTTTATGAATTCCGGATTCATGGTATGGCTCCCTCCCTGTTTTCCTGAATTCATCAAGTATAAAATTGTTTTGAAATAGGTTTTTTTTTTTTTTTTATCGTAGAGATGGGGATTTTAATTTTAGACAGGATATTGTTAGCAGAATGACAGGAGAAGTCGGTGGAACATGTAAGAAACGCAGCAGAGCGATCACGGATACGGCGCCCGCAGATGCAAATCAGCGTGAAGACGACATCGATCTCAATCTTTCCAGGCATAATTTACTTCTTTCAGTTAGCATTCCTCATAGTCTAGACCTTTTTATCATCGTCTAGGTGATTGCCAGGATCAGAATCAGTATAGATATTGTACACATGGTCCTCCTTCGCCGAAATTATGCAAACTGGGCCAGGAGCCTGATCTTCACACTTGAAATCGGACGATGCACTTCCTCCTGTTCCGAATATTGCAAAAGTTGGGGTTGCCTTGCCTTCTTTAGTTGGAAATCCCAACATCTCGTGCCACTCTGTTCAGATGTACTTCAACATCTCGTGCCCTTCTGTTCAGAGGTATTTCATCATTCCCGAAATTACAGGATCCTGGCAATCACCCAGTCTCGATAAGTTTTGTGTTCTAAGACAAGACTATATACGTCTAAATTTGATTTCTATATACACTTAAATTTGATTTCCTCTGCAAATAAATGTACAGAAATTCTCTCATGACTCATTAGTAAGTCGGAGTAGTGATTCATTACATAAATAATTTTTAGATTGTGGTTGGAAATAAATAATAAGTATGGTCTCGACAAGTCTTAGGTTCCAAAACAAGATTATATATACCCAAATTCAATTCCCTTGACCAAAAATAAAACTATTACAAATACACTCCAAACATCAAAACTCAAAAAACCAAAATTAATGCTGGCAACCTAATGACTGTTGACTTTGTTTCGTCATGTATGGTTGTTGCTTGTTTAGCGCTGGTGTTTTCATCTTTTGCAGAGTTGTATGAATATGGCAAAGCGTACCCGAGTGAACAAGGAAATTAAGAATCCTGATTCAACGAAACATTGATTAGACGCTGACATCAAGTTGTTTGAACCAGTTGGTGACAGAAAATCTTTGTATGAATCAGTATAGATATTGTATAGATATAGGTATCATTACGGCCCTGCAGCAGTTTAGAGATAAGGCTCAAAAGGATGGACAGAAGAAAACTGAGCAGATAATCAAGAGGTAACACGCAGCTGAATATTTCCATATTTGGGCAAATTTCCTTACTATAATGGCAAATTTTGATTTCCGAGAATTTTTATATTCCTTCATATTCTTCAAAAGCTTTTGAATGTTTTTTCCTTTGATCTTTATCTGGTCAGAGCTGAGGATCTTTATCACGGTTTGGGGCATATGATTTTGTTTTGCTGAATGACCGGATTTCATTGTCTGAAACTTAATGTAGAAAGTAAAGAATCCCCCTATCAGTTTAGCGTGTCCAAAGTAACCAGCTCTACGAGATAATTAGGGACGTGTAAATTATTTTCATGAAATCTTTGATTTTATGTTCTCGCTTTTTTTTTCAAATATTAATGGATTTGCAATATATTTAAATTTACTGTTTCCTTTGTTGTTATCAAAGTCATTATATTTAAATTTACGGTAAAAGAGATAATGCAATTCATTTAATTCAAATTTTTATTGTACGGCCGAGCTTTAATGTTAACCAACTTTGAATTCGTGCTAGAAAAGTATGGGATTACTTTGAAAATAAATTTTGTTATAGGGATTTCTGTTTCAGAACCGTAAGGATTATGAACTCATTAATAGTATCCAAAATATGGGATTTCGGAAGAAATTCTGCATCCGATTTGTTCGATTAGTTTCTATCTTGTCAACTTTCCCAAGGTAATAGACGTGGACTTGTTTCAGATTCCATAAATGTTTATTTTATCAGCGAATTTATTTGACTTCATTGATAATTATTGTATGCCTTGTGATAAATTAGTTTGGAGGCATTCGAAGAAGTGTGGTCTATAGTGGCAGAGAGTATCGAAGAATTTCTAAAATCGGAGGGCACAACAAAATTGGATGTATTACAAATTTTTTCGATTATAATATTTACCGTTCATGTTCATAAGAGAATGCCGGTAGAACTTGAATTGCATTTTTTGGTATTGGAGAAATATGCAGTTTTCGTTACATTCGAATTTGCGGCCCGCCTCTTGCAAGAATGTGCATCTGCCGAAGACGTCTTCTCAACTGTATATTTAAATTTACTGTTATCAAAGTTGTTCGATATCCGAAGAGAATTATAGTCGTTGTTATAATTATTATTCGTACTGAACTTAGTACGTTTAACTTTCTTTCTTTTCTGCAGCTTGTTTGAAAAGTTTTGACTGTTAGTTCTGTTTTTCAGTGTTTCATCCGCAGTCAAGTCCATACTGGACGAGGCTAAACTAAAGTTCGAGAAAGAAAGGTGATAATACACTTTATTGTTGTCCATTCATGCGATGAAGAGTGCAATACATTTAACATACTTATCATGATATACGGGTACAGTCAAATCTTCATAAAAGCTGCGACCAAGACCTGCAAGGAGGTAACTGTGAATGAAATTTTTTGAACTTTAAATAATTTCAGTAGTTTTGTAGTGGAATGCCAAACTAGCAGATATGAAGATTGGAGATTATAGAAGAATCTAATGATTGCAGTGTGAGAGTGCTCTGAAAAGTGAGTCGGCTAAGTTTCAAGCACCTTATGAGGAGTTTTGCAAGGAAAAAGCTTCTCATTTGCAAGCTTACAAGGGAAAGTACTCTAGTTTTCTAGATTTCCTATCATGTTCATCCGTCTTCCAATAATAAACGTTTCCACAATTATAATTACTCAAAATTTCTATGGAAATGAAATTATTCGAAATTCGTTCAGAAGTAAATATGTAAAAACGTTTCCACAATTATAATTACTCGAAATTTCTATGTAAATGAAATTATTCGAAATTCGTTCAGAAGTAAATATGTAGAAGTAGCATTGAATGCTCTGTAAATCTATGTAAAAGAAGTATTCATAGCTTATTATCTCCAAACGCTCGATAAAGCTTATCATACGATCCGTTTGATTTGAATTTTGCATAAATATTTTCCAGAAATATGTATAAGTAGCATCGAATGCTCTGTACAATGTGGATGCATGTAAATTAAGTATTCATAGGTTATTATCTCTAACCGCTAAACAAAGCTTTCTCAGCCCCGCCTGAATTTATGACCAAAAGCGTCTAGAGACCATTGACTCATTTATTCCTATTTTCTGCTCATCCTTGCAGGAAAGAAAGGAAAGGAAAGAAAGCTCCTCAAATTTGGTGTCCACATTTATATTTTGTGATTGATCATTAAAATTAGATATTTAGCCATTAAATAATGACGAGTTTACATTTTATTAATGTGTAAATAGAATCTATTTAAGAATTAAGAAAAATTCTCCTCTTAATTTAAAATATTTAATGAAACAATATGATAAATAAATCTTCCTCAAATAATACGCCGAAGCACTAAAGGACGGATATGGAACGTCTGAAATCTTAAAGGTGGCCACATGCACTGCCTATTTTCCTCTAAATCATACGACTTTCAACGAAATTTAGAATATATATAAAAACCACTTTGAATTGAAAATTAGAATCTGTATAAATAAGAAGTCGTGAGTGTAAAATGAAGTTTAGAACATAGAAAGAAGTCGTGAGTGTACCTTTTTTCCTTTTAGTAGTATACAAATAAAATTTCAGGAGCTAAATTATCTGAATGCATTTTTAATAGCGGCATATCGCTAAATTATATGAATGTATTTTTAAGAGGTGCATATTTTTAATTTATAAAATTTTAGGAGTTAAATTATTATTATTTATATATTTTAAACATTTTTTTCGGATTTTACGAGATAAAAGTATTTTATTTGATAAATCTTTGAAATTTTCCAAATTAAATTTAAAAATTCTTTTATAAAAATATTATCAAACATAATTGAAATTTTATTTGATTAATACGCTATTAATTTATGTACATTTGTCTCATCCTTTTTATATATATATATATATATATAATATATATATATATATAATTTTATTTGATTAATCATTATTATATAATAATATTATATATATAATATAATATATAGCAACACAATTACAACATGGTTGAAAAATTTTAAAGTATATACCTACTTGCCCTAGTATGGTATTGATATATTGATGGTGTATTGATATTATTGTAGTGATGGTGTATTATAATGCAATGTAATATAATCTTTTGTAAATATTTTGATTGGGTCAAATTACATTAAAAAAATTAAAAAGGAAATATAAATATAAAATTAATAACTAATTATAATTATAATTATATTTAATTGTGCCTAGAGGTTGTCTACAACTCGGTATATCACGTGATTTTCTTCCTTCTTGCATAGTTTCACGTGTGTCTTTTTTCATTACTCATCGGCATAGAATCCGCGCTAGCCCCTTGATATCTCCACATAGGAATTACAAGCGTAACATAAATTTTTGGCCACAAATTTAGTTTGCAAGTTGAACAAGACAAAATATATGCAACATAGCTTCATTTTAGAACATATTTCATGGAAAAACAAAACTAAAAAATCACCTTAAAATGCAGTTTTTCTATGGGTCTTCAAAACATGGGCTTCAACCCTTCTTATTCTCTACATCTAGGCTTGGATTAGCCAGGCGGATATTTCCTATGGTTTTATACTTCTTCAAAAAATTCTCTAAGAGTTCACACTGCTAAAATTCACTAGGACTTTACAAAGTTTTGTTATTTAGTGAAAGACTCGCCAAGACCTTACAAGATTTTATAATTGAGTAAAATATTCGCCATGCCTGGTGAGAGATTCGCCAAAAAATTATATATACATATTATATTATTGATAAATTCGCCTTCCATTTTTCCTATATATCATGGAGATTCGCCCATTTATTATATTTATAAATTTAGGGGGGGTTCTTAAAATTTTCCCTATGGGGCACTTTGACGCACAATGCATAATACATCTACATGTGCCACCCAACACTACAATATCGTAGAGGATTTGGTGCAAGCGGCGTTGGCTATGTCAGCGCTCAAAGTATTACAAACATGCCCGAGCCAACGAAAAGCTTTGCTTTCGGCTATTGGGGGTATTGACCTTGTGGATTCCATGCTTGCTATTTTTGACATGGACAAGTGTAAACCTCCCCTTTCCCACCAGCTTGCATTTCAGGTGTATATCACTTTGAAAGGTAAAGGTATTCACCAAACTGTCATCAACGAAGGTGCTTCGACCTACGTCATGTCGAATTCATGTTGGCTCGCCTTGGGTTCCCCAACCCTCTCCCCGCCGTTGAACTCCCTTAAATCTTTTGACGGCCACACCTTTTTCCCAAAAGGATACTTAGCCAACTTTCCCATCACTTTGGCTAGGAAAATCATAGGTGGACGTAGAAGTTGTAGACAGAAAACTCGACTATAATATCTCGTTGGGCCGCAGTTGGACATATGCCATGATGGCCGTCGTATCTACTGTCTTTCACATCATCCAATTTCCATTAGATGGAAAGGTTATTACAGTAGATCAGTTGTCTTTCTGCACCCCTGATTATTCACCATTAGCAAGTGGCTCCATACCCCTAGTAGGAGGTGGAACTGACGGTTATGTCAGTTTAGGTATCAATCTACTAAAGGCTTCTTCCCTCATGGGTTGTTTCCCTCTTTAGCCACCGAAGGTTTCACAATCAGTCAACATACTTTCATCTTTTCCTCATGAACAGACCGATCCATGGATCCTACTAGCTCCTTCAAACATTGACACTTACGGAGAACAAATGCAGTTGTCACCAGCTGAATTGGCCTACGAAGCCATTCAAATTGCATCTGAATCTCCAGTCACTTTGGCTTCGGCCAATGGTACCATTGCCCCTCCCATAACCGCTCCTTCTTTCGATCCAGTCAATCAATTCCTATCGGTGGATGAAGCTATTAGAGAGATCACGAGGTTAGAAGAGTGACCTTGGGAGGATTCGCATCATCATGTTTCGATATCTGATTCGAACATGATGCCTCTTCAAATCCTGTCACCTCTCACACATGAAATCTTTTCTTCACCGTATAAAACTCTCCAACTTCTGGAATCAGAAGGAAACAGGGGAAATATTTCACAAACATTGCTCCTTGATATTTCTGTCATGACAAGCATCATGGAAAACATACAGAGTGGGGCCAATCACAATCCTGAGAAAATTGTGAGCTTCACCTACCCGTTCAGGGACTTCCGTGATGTTTTTCCTTTGTCTTATGAGGAAATGCATGGCATAGACCCTTCTATTGTCAAGCATGAGATCGAGAAAGATCGAGCGTTCTTTTTATGGTATTTTTCTTGCTCGTTAATCTGAAAAACCTCGAGTCTTCTTCTTTGGGCTCGTTAAACTACTAAAAAGAAGAATAGAGCACTGTTAGGTATATTTTATTGCTCTTTAAAAAATATAAACATCCTCGAGCTTTTGTCCTTGTGCTCGTTAAATCTATGCAACGATAAATAGAGCACTTAAGTATGGGGGATTACGCAGTGCATTATATTAGATATCATTTTGGGATTCAACTGTGTTAAGTAAGTCATTCATGTATGACCATTTCCATGAGAGGTAGTCATAACTGACTAATTTCTCATGATTTTTGAATAGTTCACTTAGCACTCATTGCATCGGGTGATGCTCACAGGTGTGAAGAAGTGGGATTGAAACTAGTGAAATGTGGAGAACGAATCACATAGCATCAATCATCACTTCCGGGGCTTGCACCCGGTAACCAGGACCTCCCAGGAGGTCACCCATCCCAGAACTACTCTGGCTCAAGCGCGCTTAACTGTGGAGTTTTTCCACAATCAAGCCCACTTAGCTTGCTACCCCATTTGCAAAACCTTAGCAAGTATTGTGCCTCATGAACCATTCAAGTTAGAGATCCCTTGACTCTTTTTGAATTTAAGATTTTTTTGGGATTCAACTGCGTTAAGTAAGTCATTCAAACGTATGACCATTTCCATGAGAGGTAGTCGTAACTGACTAATTTCTCATGATTTTTGAATAGTTCGCTTAGCACTCATTGCATCGGGTGATGCTCACAGGGGTGAAGAAGTGGGATTGAAACTAGTGAAAAGTGGAGAACGAATCACATAGCATCAATCATCACTTCCGGGGCTTGCACCCGGTAACCAGGACTTCCCAGAAGGTCACCCATCCCAAAACTCCTCTGAGTTTTTGTGGTAGAGCTCGTTAAACATACATACCACAACCCGTAAAGCACTTTTTTGGGATATTTTATCGCTCTTTAAACAATAAAAACATCCCCGAGTTTTTCATCCTTTACACTCGTTAAACATATGCAAAAGATGCTCTGTGCACCTCTCTTTTGATCTAGTTCCAGCTCATAAACTCAAAAATACCAAATGGAGCATCCTTTTTAGGCACTTTTTTCTTGCTCTTTAAACTAAAAAAATCCTAAGCTGTGTCTTCCTGCTCGTTAAACATGCTAAAGATGACCCGAGCATTCTTTCAGGTACTTTTTTCAAACTCATCAAAAAATGAAAAATCCTGAGTTTTTGTTACTGAGCTCGTTAAAGTGTCACAACAAAACATGAGTTTAGTTTGCCACCTCATACTCATAACAAAATGAGGTCGACATCTATTGGAAGAAGGTTCCTCTTTATCCGGGTCCAATAGATTAAATACAAAAAAGTAATCGATACGGGTATACTATTAACCTTTTGTCGCACCCGTTTAACAACTATGACAAAGGGACCACCATGGAGTCTCTCTTAATGATCTTTTCAAAGGCTCTAAAGATGAAAAGATCACCGAGTTTTCTGGTCTGGACTCTCTAAATACATAGACAGGATATAGATTCATTCTTTTTACGATACTTTTCAGACTCTTAAAAGATGAAAAATTTGACGAGTTTGCCTATCTAGACTCATTAAACTAATCAGATAGGGAAAAGAGTCGTTCTTTTTGCGATCCTTTTTAGACTCTCTAAACATGAAAATATCGATGAGTTTACCCATTTGGACTCATTGAAAATCAGATGGGGAAAAAGTGGAAATACTACCGTATCCTGAAGTGTGGTTTGGCAGCAAAAGTTCCCTTGAACATGGAACTCTCTCAGATAAACTGTGATTTTGATAGCCTCCCAATATGAACCCTACCAACCTATGAGTTTTTAGCCTATATACCCTGATGCCATTGCATCTCCGTATCTTAAACACTCTGTAGTGTTCATGAGTCTAGTATTGTCTGGTTAAAACCATTGTCATGCCTTCTATTGTTCAAGGGTCCCTACATGTTTCCTCGACCAATTGACCCTGCATATCCTTTCATCATGCCCTTCATTGTTTATACCCAAAAGCTCAAAATATTCTTCAGAAAACAAAATCATCCTTGTCCAGTTTCATGTCGACTGATGTAGGACACATCATTGCCTACCTTTCGACAGGTTCCTTCCTATCGACTTCAAAACTCTATCTATGAAGATAACCTAGAAACACATTCAGTGCCTTGGTGCTTGCACACATTAGTGGTAGGTTACCTTGTGCTTGATCACAGGTTTTCATCATTGGCTCCAGGTTAAGTGATTCTATGAGTGTTCGACGACAAAAAATATTTCACACTCACTAGTTTGCATTGTGCATCTTGGAGACCATCACCATTATCGGTGGCCTTCCTCGCATTTTTTAACAGTCTCCAATATTGGCTGGTAATCAGATGATTTTGTGCATGTTCGACGTCAACTCATTTATCACATGTATCAATCTATGTTGTTTGATGAAGCAGGAATTAAGACCTTGGGTAGAGGATTGCATCATTCAGCCTTGTTTCCTCTCCCAAGCTACGATATTGTTCTTTGAAGACAACCATTTTAGGATAATCTATTATGACACTGGATCCACCCTGTGCCATGTTGGCGGCCAGCATTGTTATATCTCTAAGGAGAAAGTTACTCTGACATAGCTACTGAGCATGGGAATGCCCGACTCAAGACATGATTTTAGCAGTTCATATATATGTACTTTTGTTGTATCAGGTTTTCCTTGTCGCCCGAAACTTCTCTCTCTTTCTACAAAGATTTTGATGGGAAACTACAGTATTTTCATAAAGTATTTCGGCCATTGTCTCTGCGTCTGATCTCATACTTTAGGGGGCATCTTTTATAAGACAAATTGACCTCATAATCAACTCAGAGGAGAAGGAAAAGATGACTGAAAGAATGACCATAGTTGCAGGCCTAGAATCCACACTAATGCTCTCTGTACATTGACAACCTGCTTTATAAAGCTTGTTTACAAGCATAAAGGAGCATTAGTCAACCTTCTAACTCATGTTGTTAGACCAGGGGGAGCGTTAGTGAACTTTAGTGATGCTCAAGTGGTTATGCCAATGAATCTGCCATAAAATATCTAGATATTATTCCCCTAAATTTGTGCAAGAAAAGCAGGGAAACTCCAAAAATAAAGATATTTGGAGAAATTCTATTCCAGAAACAGAGGCAAATGGGAAAAAGTTGGTAAAAGAGGTAGGTTCATGGTTTTTACCCAAATGAACTACAAGTGGAGTTGGGAAGCCCTAATTTGATTTCTATTTAAGCAACAAGAGGGCCATTGCACAAGGGTCAAAGCATTTAGAAGGATAGTACATGGTGCTCTTGTGATATTGTCATATTCTTGAAGAAGCTAGCTGAAAGAAGGAGAGAGAGAGGAAGAAGGGATAAGGAAGGCTGATACAATAGGGTTGTTGTAATCACTCTTATGAATATAGGACTACGGTTGTGTTCCACTACTCAAAGTGTTGCTGATATTATGCATTTATTTGTTCATTCTACTACTTGTTATGTTGAGTATATTAGTTACACATTTATACATGTTTGTTACGGATTCTTACATTAATTGTCAGAAGTATATGCTGTGATTGGTTTGCTTCATTCTTTTGTGCAGGAATCGTCTTGGAGCCGGTTAAGAGGAGTTCTTCTTACCACGCGGAGATCCCCAAGTGAATCTAGAAAGAACCAAAGGTGATCCTTTCTCCATATCCTGTCAATATATGTTAGATAGATGAGCATGTGTGTAACAGGTATCTTTTGCAGATAACCTTACGGTTTGCTGGAAGTCCCAGGAAGACTTTCGAGGGTAGTTTTCATCCCATGCATTTTACCCCATAGCAACCATCACTTTTCCTATGATATCGTCAAGCACTGTGTATTCTCTATTTTCTTTTTCCTATTTCTTTTCCTGCAACTGATTCTTATACAAGACCCTTTCATTGAATATTACATCTCTGCTCCTAATGATTTTGTGATTTTCATAACCATATAAGCGATAACCAAAATCATTAACACCATATCCAATAAAGGTACATTTCTTTGATTTTGCCTCAAGCTTTGTTCTATTTTCTTTATTAATGTGGATAAAGGCTTCACAACCAAAAGTCTTTAAAAATGAGTAGTTTACCTTTTTACTTATCCATGCCTCCTCTGGAATACCACCATCCAAGGAACTCTAAGGCCCTCTATTTATTAGATAAACAACAGTATCTACAACATCTGCCCAAAATTGTAAAGGCAATCCTTCATGCAATCCCATGCACCTTGTACGCTCCATGATTGTCCTATTCATTCTTTCGGACACACCATTTTCTTGTGTTGTTCTTGGAACTATCTTCTCTCTGCAAATTCCATTCTCTGAACAATACCTATCAAACTCTTTGTTGTAATATTCACCTCCATTGTCTGATATGAGACACTTCAACATTTTTTTTGTCTCATTTTCAAACAAAGCTTTCCATTTCTTGAAAGTATCAAATATGTCAGATTCATTTCGAATACAATAAGTCCAGGTTTTTTTGGTTGCATCATCAATAAAAGTAACATAATAACAAGAGCCACCAAGAGATGATACCTGAGCAGGTCCCCATACATCTGTATGCACAAGCTCTAATTTTTCACTCTTCTTTTCTTTCCCAACTCTAAGGAATATTACTCTCTTCTATTTTCCATAAACAAAATTCTTACAAAATTTTAAATCAATATGCTTCAAACTTGGCAACAAATTTCTTGAGTGAAGAATTTGCATCCCCTTCTCACTCATGTGCCCGAGCCTATGATGACACAATGCCGTATCTTCTCCTGTAGAGGTTAAAACATTAACAAAATTAGAAATACCATTGCATAAATACAATGTACCAACCTTTCCTTATTTTGCTATTACCTTTGATCCTTTAGTGACCTTCCAAGTTTTACCTATGAAAGTAGTTACGCAACCTTCACCTCCCAACTACCCTGTTGAAATCAGATTTTTCTTTAGATCTGGAACATGCCTTACCTCCTTCAATAGACACTTATTTCCATTTTGTTGTTTTATGAAAACTGTACCCATTCCAACGATTTTACAAGGTTTATCATCACCCAATCGAACCTGTCCAAAATATCATTGAACATAATCATGAAAATGTTTCCTATCAGGTGTGGCATGGAATGAGGCCCCTGAATCTACCACCCAGGTATCAATAATATTTTCTAATGAAATAATCAAAGCATCTTGCAACACATCACCTGTTACATTCTCTTCATGATTGTTTCCTTGTTGCGCGTCTCCTTCTTTCCCCTTCCGAGACTTGCAGTCTTTCTTCAAGTGTCCTTTCTTCCCACATTTCCAGCACACTATCCCCGATCTGGACTTGGATATGCCTTTTCTTAACTTACTACAATATCCTCAGCTCTTTACTCTTTCCATTTTTCTTCCCCTAGTCTCTGGAGTCAAAGCATTACCTGATGTCTCACTGGAGCTTTTCGGTCGCATTTCCTCGCTAAGGATTGCACTGACAACATCATCAAACTTTAAAGTACTAGATCCAGAGACAGAGTTACTAATGGCCATAATTAAACCATTCCAATTTTCTATCAATGAGCACAGAAATAAAAGAGCCCTAACTTCATCATCAAAGTTACCCCTATAGAACTTAACTAACTTGTAACTGTATTAAAATCATTTAAATGATTAGCAACATATCCACCTTCTAACATCTTCATATTAAATAAATTCTTCATAAGAAATACCTTATTTGAGGCCGAGGGTTTTTCATATAGTTTGGTCAATGCTGACATTAAACCCTCTATTGTCGTTTCCTTTGAAATATTAAACGCTACCGATGCCGTTAGGCACAGCCGTATTGTTCCAAGTGCCTTTCTATTGAGAATATCCCATTCTGTGTCTGTCATACTCATCGGATTCTTTGTCTTTCTGCTCAATGGTAGGTACAAATCTCTCTGATACAGATAATCTTCCATCTGCATCTTCCACAGCTAGTAGTTTTGGCCATTTAATTTTTCAACCCTAAACCTACCATCTTCCGCCATTGCTCTCACTCGAACCAGGAACCCTTCTCTCTTGCGAGTTTATCAGCCAAATAGACCTTCGGCTTTGATATCAGTTGTGAGAAAATTATATATTATAGAGCAATGGAACACATAAAATATTGCAAAAATATAAACACAGAAAACGCATAAAACAAGAGAGACACAGATATACGTGGTTCACCCAGATTGGGCTATGTCCACAAAGAAACAACTAGTCCTTCCTTTTATATTATCCAGCAAACTGAAGAGATACAACCTACAATAGATCCGATGTAACAGCCTCTTTGCTCTCAATATCCTCTCTCTTCGACACTCAAAATACAAATATACATAAACGCAATACAATTCCCTCATATATAGTGAGGGTTTTCCTTCTAGGGCAAAAAACCCCTAAATTGAACATAACTTCTACCTTTAGATCTCCGCCTAATGAACGACCCAGATTGACTAGAAATTACTATACTTTTACAAGGAAATTTTACATCTATTCTTAGCTTCAAGGGCGCTGCCCCCGAAACCCCCCGCCAGGGGCGGAGGCTCCCCAAAGGTCGTAGCCGCCCCCCCTGGACCCCCCCTGCAGCAAATATTTTACGGGCGGTGTTGCCGCCCCATTTCGAACTGGGGTCCAATGCAGCGATACTTTTTAATACAGAAGATAATCAGACTTCGCACCCAACAATCTCCCACTTGGAGACTGATTATAGCAACTCCACCGCTGCTTCATTTGTTAGACAATGACTCCTCTTTGGACCTGGTTTTTTCTCATCTTCTTCATCATACTTGAAGACCAATTGAAACTGAGCATACTCTCAGTTTCTCCCTAGTTACAACTTTTGTTAGCATATCTACAAGATTCTAGTTAGTGTGTATCTTTTCCAGCTTCATCTGTCCATTTTCCAATGTTGGCCATATGAAATGGTACTTGAGTTGTATATGTTTAGTCTTGGAATGAAATGAAAAGTTCTTCACAATATGTATGGCACTCTGGCTATCACTGTATAACCTGCCCAACTCCTGCTTCTAGCCCAATTCATCCATAAACCTTTGTAACCAAATCATTTCTTTACTAGCCTCTATAGCAGCAACATACTCTTCTTCTATTGTTGAAAGTGCAACAACACTTTGGTTTTTTGAAACCCAACTCACAACTGTTCCACCTATAGTAAATACATATCCTGTAGTGCTCCTCCTATTATCTCTGTCACGTGTCATATCTGCATCAACATATCCCTGTAGAGCAATGTTTGAACCACAAAAGCATAATGCTTGATTTGTGGTACTTCTCAAATACCTGAGAATCCACTTCACCGCCATCCAATGTTCTTTTCCTGGATTTTTCACGTACCTACTTACAACTCCCACTGCATGTGCAATATCAGGCCTTGTGCGGACCATTGCATACATTAAGCTTCTAATTGCTGATGCATATGGAACTTTAGACATGTGAGCCATTTCTTCCTGAGTCTTGGGACACGCCTCCTTACTTAATTTCAAATGGCTAGCCAAAGGTATACTAACGGGTTTTGCATTATGCATATTAAACCTTTTCAAAACCTTTTCAATGTACTCACTTTGAGAAAATTTTAATTTGTTATTCTTTCTATCTCTAGTTAAAAATAGCGATGAACTCATTGAACATTATGGGACCAAACCACTCCTTCTCAGTGTTCATTAAAAATACTTAGAGGGATTCATCCAAAGGATGAACTTACAAATCAAGCATATGTTATCCTCCTCAAGATTTTCAAAAATAAAGAGGTACTCACCAGAAATGGTTGGGGAAATTGGGAAAATGGGATACTTCACCTATTAATGGCAATGAGTCGCTCTTGGACATGGAACTCTTTCACTTCAATTCCATGATTGTTGGGTTGGGAAATATTCTTTCCTCTTTGCTTCATTCCACCACATCAAAGTCTCTATAATTGGTTTTGGGTCAATGATGCCAACTCCATAAAGTGTCACTGATATGTTCAAGAGAAGTCTTTCAGTTGATATTTGCTACAATAATTTTAAACCTTCATTTCATGTCTGTCGTTCTTGAACCAGTTCCAAATCAGCATCATTCTGTCTCAAATCTTGACACATGTTTCATGTCGTTGATGAGGGATACATGAAGGCCCTCCTGCGGTGGGTCATTTCTTGTGGATGTCATCTTATTATCCAGGAAGGTTACTTAGAAACTCTCGTTGGTACCTTGGGGCTTGCATACATCAAAGGCAAGTTTCCTCGCTCTCAGCGCTACATTTTCATCATTGGCCTTTAACCGAAATATTACGTGTGGTGTTCGACTTCAACTCATTCATTCATACCATATAGATTGTATTATGGTACCTTTAAACAATAAAGGCCATTTAAAGACACTCAAATCACAGTTACTGCACATCAAACTCACATAAGATCAGTGGACCAAAGCTCAAAGAACAATTATTTCAAGAGCACTGCACCAAGCCATAAAGGACACCACATTAACTCATTTTGATCCAGCTGCCTTTGGCACAGCCCAAAGGATATTTACTTGCATTTAATTTCAGCACAAGTTTAGGTTTTAAAGTCTTTTCTCCACAGACCTGTTAGGTCGGCTGTAATAAATATTTTTGGATATTTACCCTATATGTACAGCCTTGAACAATGTAATGAGGGTTGGTTTTTGTTGGTTGGATGTTTTGCTTAAGAAGAGACTCGCACTGTATATCTGATAATTTCTATAATCAAAGACTGCTTACAAGCTTGGAGAATGGATTGTTTACTGTGTGTAATGGTTGAAGAGTGACTGTGGAATTCTTGTGCTAGTACATGACCCAATAAGTGCTTCTTACCTCTATTTTCAATTCATAAATCATGGTCTAAACAGCAGAAAGAAAGATTAGCTTAGAATTTGTTTAATTGAACTCTATGCTCAATTTCTGATGTTTCTTTATGTTTTTCATCTGTTTTAGGCATAAATATGAATTTCACATGGCTCATATTTGCCCTAATTCACCATGTCTGACATTTATCCAGGGATTCTTAACTGCCCCTAGATAGAGCTCATTTTCCTTCCCTTTATTAAGTTGATTGAGAGATTCTTAATTGCCTCTCATTCCTTACATTTCACTCCATCTCTTTAGCTTGAAGGTTGTTTCATGTGCAGCTACCTTGCTCCACGTTCCTCTTTTGATCAAGAAAGCATACATGCGGTCCTACTCCTTGACTCCATGCCCAATGGTTTGAAACTTATCACTCTATGCATGCCTCTCTGCTTGAAAGCATCTTCCTTCCATTCAAACACCATCCAAACATAAACAAAACCCATTGAACCCAATAACTAGCCTAAAATCATCATCAACAAAGCTAAATCATCAAGAGAGAGCCCTCTCTGATTGCAGGTGGGCTAGCACCTGCAATCCAAAGATTGGTTTGTGGTTACCTCGGTCGTATCCCTTCAGGAGCTTAGGGACAACCTGAGTGATAACATAATGGCGACTCCGCTGGGGACATCCTCAGATAATTTCACAAATCAAGTTGGAAAGCTCCACTGCGATAGAGTCTGACCTACAAAGGTTTCCTTCTAGCCCAAAATTTTTGTAAGGGAGTCCCAAAAGAAATAGTATAGAAGCTAGCTCCAAAGAGGAAATCTCGTTTTCTGGAGAAAGTGCTCCTTTTCTTCAGATCTTTTTCATGTTTAGTTCTGATCTTTGATGGTGGAAAGAGATCAGGCACTTCAAAAATTAAGGCATCCACCTGGCGACTCCACTTCATTTTCAATCAAGACTCCACTAGAGGAACAAACCAATTCTACAACCAAATAGTCCATATTCCAAAGCATTAACAGTAAGATAGGATGAACGGGTTCATGGAAGACCTTTCATTTGATGAAGCTTTAGATGAATTCAGGGAGATTTTATCAGAATTTGAACTTGATGAAGAATTTTTCAGATTGATGTTGTTAAAAACAGCAAGACGCCCGCATAACCTTTTTCTTGATTTAGTTGTTGAAAGATATGAAAATGAAATTGAACTTTTTCATTCTCAAATTCAGTCATATCATTTTCGTGATCCTAAATAATTTTTCCAAAATCTTTCTTCCCCAAGTCATGAGGACATGGTGCTACCTTCTGACTTACAGATTAAGGATAATCATGCTTTCAAGGCGAAGACTGAAGAATTAGTTGCAGCGTGTATTACCGAGGATACAGTTGTTCCATTAGACCAAGAAGGCCCAGAAGAAACTATCCCACATGATGTTTTTATTGATCATATGGCAGACCACATGGAACTTCCTCTCAACTCAAATTCTTTAGCATGCTTTCTCTGTGAGGACCAAATACATCAACAACGGCCTTTCTATGCTACAATTTTGATTATGGGGGCACATGACCAAATAGTGCTTCCAATTTCATTAACAATTAGTCAGCCAGCTCATTTCTTTCTACAGTTTCCTAAGTGGCTCAATTGGCTATTTGATTTCACCGAACAGCAAAGCAAGTGCTGATTAGAGTAGGTAGGTAGGATTTCAATTTTTTGTTTGGATAGCAAGCTTGCTGCAGTTGAAGCCCAAAGTAAAGGCCCTAAGCTCTTCAAGTCTGTTGTCATGTTCATAAATAAAGCAGCCAGCAAAGGGAATTTTGCAAGAATACAACAACAACTAAAGACTAAGGCATTCTGACCTGTTGTTCTTGGCTCTTCACAAGGAAAAGCCATCCCCAAGTGCAGCCACTATTAGCCTCCTGCTACAGCAGGTTATTCATCTTTCATGATCGACATTTTTACATGCCAAATATGTCGTACTATGCATACTGCAATGCTCCATATTTGCTACAGAAGCCAAAGAAGGATGCCATGAGAATGTGCCAGTTCAAGTGCCACTACTGTGTTCCAATTTTGATGTACTATTCCATTTTTGAAGAATTTTCAGTTAAATGGAGGTCCAAACAATTTAATCTTGGTCTCCCTAGGTTTCAATTTCCTGTTTTAGAATATAGAGAATGAATATCTGTCCAAACAGCTTAATCTTGGCAGATCCTTAGACAGGTAGAGAAGCAAGGGTGCTCAACAGCTTAATCTGAGCCCCTGGATGAAATAAGTGTAGATGTAGATAGGAGGACAAAAAAAGAAAAAGTTGAAAAGCTGGGTCTGCAAGTCTAAGAGCACCCAAACCAAAAAGAAGAAAAAATGCTAGGAAAGTAGGCTGGGTAGGTAGTTTTGAGGTTGCAGAATGTTGATTTGTGATCAATTCTATATTTTCAAGTGTCATATCTATTTCAAATCACAATTATCAGGCAGTTTCCATTTGAAGGACTTCAAGCGAGGCATGTCTAACTTCCCCTTTTTTCCTCTTCCCCAAATCACTCACTAACTTCCCCTAAAGAGGTCAAGATCTGCTCGACATCTCTCAGTCTCATCATTCTCCATATCAGTTGCCTTGGTAAAGATCTGCTTTACTCAAGGAATGTTCGTACTTCCTCCAGGAGTCCCATTCCTCCTTAATAGCCTACAATCTCATACTTAGTGCTTTCATATCATTTGTCATATTAACCACTAATTCTATTATGTAGCTCCCTGTCTATTTCTCCCCCTATTAAAACTATGTTAAATAACTCCCCTACATACTTATCCCCTCCCCTTGGTTGAAAAATAACCATAAGTACACTTGGGAATTGCTAAGTTTTCCTGAAACATAGCAAGAGCCCTCATTTTACCCCTTTAAAACCATCTCCCAATGCAATGGACTCCTTCCAAAGCATGAAATTCCTCTTTTTTAGGTTATCGGACCCCTTCCGAGGCCTCAAATACTCTTCAAAAGAATATATACCCTTATTCCGATCGCAATAACCCTTGCCGACTACTTTAACATTCTTTCGATCCCTTTGGACCCCCTCTGACGCAATATCGCAGTCGGAGGTCTCAAGGCTAATGTTTCTCGTTTTTGTCCTCCCCGATGGATGCTCCCCCGATGCCATTTCGCAAATCGGCGTATCGCAATACTATATGCCACATATATATGCCCCTTCCCCTTTTCACCGATGCGATATCGCAAGTCGGCAATCGGTGGTCGCAAGAGTCATGTTGCCGAAATGCATGCCGCTTCCTTTTGCTCCGATGCGACATTGCTATATCGCATCACAAATACTTCCTCGCCGCATGCCTCCATTTATTCATATATTTCGTTTAAAACATGATTTATTATTAAGACATGTTCCACTGCAAATTCATCGCAAATCACAGCATTTCAGTTATTGCTATCACATCGTAAAAACATATAAGGCACGACACCATCCAACGCCCTGCCACGTCACCCTGCCATGTCACTCTGCCACATCACCGTCGTACCAAGACCCACCGCTGACGTCATGCTGATGTCACCCGCCAAAGAAAAGTGCGCAAGCGCGAAAATGCATCTTAGGAGGTCCGGATTCAAATTCTAAGGCAGTTTGCATCGCTACGGGAAATGGGCCAAATTGGGGAATCTTTGGGGAATCTTTTGATTTCTCAGCCATTTTTGCGCCGAAAAGGGCAGAAAGGGGCCGATTTTGCAGTTTTTAGCGTATCAGAAGAAAGAGAGAGTCCCCATTCAGGCACTAAAGAGTATCAGAAGCAGAAAGAAGCCGAATTTAATGTCAAAATGTATCAAGAAGTGGCAGAGAGTATCAGTGTTGCAGCAAAGTGTATCAGTGTAAATCTTTCAGCGGCCCGAAGAAGGAAAACATTAAAGAAGCCTCCAACAAAGTCAGCAAAACAATAAAGGCCATTTAAAGACACTCAAATCACAGTTACTGCACATCAAACTCACATAATATCAGTGGACCAAATCTCAAAGAACAGTTATTGCAAGAGCACTGCACCAAGCCACAGAGGACACCACATTAACTCATTTTGATCCAGCTACCTCTGGCGCAGCCCAAAGGATATTTACTTGCATTTAATTTCAGCACAAGTTTAGGTTTTAAAGTCTTTTTTCTGCAGACCTGTTAGGTCGACTGTAATAAATATTTTTGGATATTTACCCTATATATACAGCCCTGAACAATGTAATGAGGGTTGGTTTTTGTTGGTTGGATGTTTTGCTTAAGCAGAGACTCGCACTGTATATCTGATAATTTCTATAATCGAAGACTGCTTACGAGCTTGGAGAATGGATTGTTTACTGTGTGTAATGGTTGAAGAACGACTGTGGAATTCTTGTGCTAGTACATGACCCAATAAGTGCTTCTTACCTCTGTTTTCCATTCATAAATCATGGTCTAAACAGCAGAAAGAAAGATTAGCTTAGAATTTGTTTAATTGCACTCTATGCTCAATTTCTGCTATTTCTTTATGTTTTTCATCTGCTTTAGGCATAAATATGAATTCCACATGGCTCATATTTTCCCTAATTCACCATGTATGACAGTTATCCAGGGATTCTTAACTGCCCCTA
>APFE030548261.1:20490-106328 GCA_000404065.3 Pinus taeda
GGCTACCCAAGAGAGTTAGTCACCGATCAAGGAAGCCAGTTCACCTCCAACTTAATTGAAGACTTGCTCGCTCATCACAAGATCAAGCACAGGAATTCCACCCCATATCATCCTCAAGAAAATGGGCAGGTGGAAGTCACCAATAGAGCATTAGAAGGGATTTTGACTAAGGTGGTGAGCAGCAGCAGAAAGGATTGGGCAGATCGCCTGGTTGAGGTCACTTGGGCCTACAACACCACTTGGAAGACCACAACCAGTTTCACACCTTATGAGCTAGTCTACAGGAAGAGAGCTTTGTTGTCAATCGAGTTTGAGTACAACACATTGAGGATGGCAGCTCAGCTGGACCTAGATCTCAGCCATGCTCAACGTGAAAGGTTATTGCAGCTGAATGGGTTAGATGAACACTGAATGTAGGCCCTCCTCCACTCAGAAGTGGTTCAACTTCAGAGGAAGATATGGCATGACCGGCACCTTAATGACAAACAATTCCAGCGAGGAGATTTGGCACTTCTGTATGATTCCAGACATAAGGATTTCAAAGGGAAGCTAAGGACAAGATGGCTAGGACCATATGCAGTGGAGAAGTGCAATGACAATGGTTCCGTCCTTATTTGGACCATTGATGAAGAAACCATCCCCATGCTCGTCAATGGGCATTGACTGAAGATCTACAGGAAACCCCTTTCAAGGCAGGAGTTCATCGAAACTGTGGAAAAATCAGTGCTGGAAATAGAGAAGGGTTCTACCTCTGTTTTGGCCACACCCTAAGCATCATCATATCAACAAAAAAAAAAAATTACAATAAATACAATAAAAAATATCCTTGGGTGAAAGCCTCTCTGAGGCGCCCAAGGCAAATGGTAGGGTTGAAAACCTCCTTCAGGCGCCCTTGCTGTCTCTCTGAAAATAAAGAATTTGAATAAAAAGACCCTTGGGTGAAAACCTCATTGAGGTGCCCAAGGCAGATAGTAGGGGTGAAAACCTCATTGAGGCGCCCCTGCTGTCTCTCTTAAAAAAAAAAAAAAGGAAGAAGAAAAAAGAGAAAAAGAGAAAAAAGAAAAGAGAAAAAGAAAAAGAAGGAAGAAAACAGAGAAAAAAGCAAGTTTAATCCCTGGAAATTGTTGCAGGTTGCAGGAATACAATGCATAAAGGATGCCTCCCAACACAAGGACAGGGGTCCCTACCAAGTTACCAAGCATCCTCACATACACTCCCTCCATGGACACTCATTTTTTTCAGGATTCGGACACAATCTGGTCGTGGTTCAACCTTCTATAGGAAGCTACAGGACTTTCTACAGGAAGCTACAGGACTTTCTACAGGAAGCTACAGGACTTTCTACAGGAAGTTCTTCATTTCTACAGGAAACATCCTGTAGAGCCTTTGGGCATGCCAGAATCGATTATGGAGAGGGATTTGAATCTTGAAATCTGTTGATGACGCATGCAACCACTCTTTTCTTCCATCCTCCACTTGTTTCATCTCCTTCCGCCACCATTGCCACCATCTAGTTGAATATACCTGCACAGTCATACAAGAATCCTATTTTCTCATATCAAAATTTGTTTTTTCAAGTGAAAAATAAAGCATGCAGAGGCTCGCACACTTTACCTGTCAAGGCTCCATTAGGACCCTTCATCTGTGAAGGCAATTGTGTTTATTTCAGCATGCACCCCAGGAGGAGAAACGGCTATAGGATGTCCTACAAGAATCCTGTAGCAGCTGATCCAGCTAGAGCACATACCATGGAGACACCAGCTGCTCACATTAAACGAAGCCGGTGCATGCAGCATTCACCACCAGAGGGTTGGGTCTCGAGGTCTTGTATCCAGCATCAACCAATGAAAGAGGAGCTCCAACACCCGTGCACGAAGCAGGAGCAATCAAATCTAGCATTCCACGTCCCGAAGCCTGCAAAACACGTCCACGGCCGCACAGGTAAGTGCCTAACCTTATTCGTCGAATTGCATGAACTATACTCTAAAATTTGCATGATTGTGAAATGGGCGGATTGAACAAGTTTGGTGGCCAGTCAACTGGCCACCCACAGCCAGTCGGATGGCCTCGTAGGATCCGAATGAGCTTGGTTATGCCAAAAAGACAGGCAGTTGACACGTGGGAAGTGTCAACAGGTTATTCATCTTTCATGATCGACATTTTTACATGCCAAATATGTCGTACTATGCATACTGCAATGCTCCATATTTTCTAAAAAAGGCCACGGAAGGATGCCATGAGAGTTTGTTATTCTAAGTGCCATTGTTGTGTTCCAATTTTGATGTACTATTCCATTTTTGAAGAATTTTCAGTTAAAGGGAGGTCCGAACAGTTTAATCTTGGTCTCCCTAGGTTTCAATTTCCTGTTTTAGAATATAGAGAAACACCATCTGTCCAAACAACTCAATCTTGGAAGATTCTTAGATAGGTAGAGAAGCAAGGGTGCTCAATAGCCTAATCTGAGCCCCTGGCAGAAATAAGTGCATATGTAGATAGGAGAGCAGTGAAAAGAAAAAAGTTGAAAAGTTGGGTTTTCTAGTTCAAGTGCACCCAAACCAAAAGAAGAAAAAATGCTAGGTAAGTAGGTCGGGTAGGTAGTTTTGTGGTTGCAGAATCAATGATTGTGATCAGTTTTGTGTTTTCAAAATGTTATATTTATTCAAATCACAATTTCAAGGCAAAGGTCCATTCGGAGCAACTCAAGCGAGGCATGACTAATTTCCCCCTTCTTCCTCTTCCCCGAAATCACTCACTAACTTCCCCTAAAGAGGTCAAGATCTGCTTGACATCTCTCAGTCTCATCATTCTCCATATCAGTTGCCTTGGTAAAAATATGCTTTACTGAAGGAACGTTCGTACTTCCTCCAGGAGTCTAATTCCTCCTTAATAGCCTAAGATCTCATACTTAGCGCTTTCCTATCATTTTTCATATTAACCACTAATTCTATTATGTAACTCCCTATCTATTTCTCCCCCCCTATTAAAACGATGTTAAATAACTGCCCTACATACTCATCCCCCCACCTTGGTTGAAAAATAACCATAAGTACACTTGGGAATTGCTAAGTTTGCTTGAAACATAGCAAGAAACCTCATTTTTCCCCTTTAAAACCATCTTCCAATGCAATGGACTCCTTCCAAAGCATGAAATTCCTCTTTTTTAGGTTATCGGACCCCTTCCGAGGCCTCAAATACTCTTCAAAAGCATATATACCCTTCTTCCGATCGCAATAACCCTTGCCGACTGCCTTAACATTCTTCCGATCCCTTTGGACCCCCTCCGACGCGATATCACAAGTCGGCAATCGATGGTCGCAAGAGTCATGTTCCCGAAATGCACGCCGCTTCCTTTTGCTCCGATGCGACATTGCCATCGCATCAAGAGAGCATATCGCATCACAAATACTTCCTCGCCGCATGCCTCCATTTATTCATATATTTCGTTTAAAACATGATTTATTATTAAGACATGTTTCACTGCAAATTCATCGCAAATCGCAGCATTTCAGTTATCGCTATCCCATCGCAAAAACATATAAGGCACCGCACCATCCAACGCCCTGCCACGTCGCCCTGCTGACGTCACCCGCCAAAGAAGGGTGCGCAAGCGCGAAAAAGCATCTTAGGAGGTCCGAATTCAAATTCTGAGGGAATCTTTGGGGAATCTTTTGATTCCTTAGCCGTTTTTGCGCCGAAAATGGCAGAAAAGGCCTGATTTAATGGTCTTAGCATATCAGCATAAAGAGGTTGGTTTTTGTTGGTTTGATGTTTTGCTTAAGCAGAGACTCGCACTGTGTATCTGATAATTTCTATAATCAAAGACTGCTTATGAGCTTGGAGAATGAATCGTTTACTGTGTTTAATGGTTGAAGAGTGACTATGGAATTCTTGTGCTGGTACATGACTCAATAAGTGCTTCTTACCTCTGTTTTCCATTCATAAATCATTGTCTAAACAACATAAAGAAAGATTAGCTTAGAACTTGTTTAATTGCACTCTATGCTCAATGTCTGCGGTTTCTTTATGTTTTTCATTTGTTTTAGGCATAAATATGAATTCCACATGGCTCATATTTTCCCTAATTCACCATGTATGACAGTTATCCAGGGATTCTTAACTTCCCCTAGATAGAGCTCATTTTCCTCCCCTCTGTTAAATTGATTGAGAGATTCTTGATTGCCTCTCATTCCTTACATTTCACTCCATCTCTTTAGCTTGAAGGTTGTTTCATGTGCAGCTACCTTGCTCCATGTTCCTCTTGTGATCGAGAAAGCATACTTGCAGTCCTACTCCTTAACTCCATGCCCAATGGTTTGAAACTTATCACTCTATGCATGCCTCTCTGCCTGAAAGCATCTTCCTTCCATTCAAACACCATCCAAACAAAAACAAAACCCATTGAACCCAATAACTAGCCTAAAATCATCATCAACAAAGCTAAATCATCAAGAGAGAGCCCTCTCTGATTACAGGTGGGCTAGCACCTGTAATCCAAAGATTGGTTTGTGGTTACCTCAGCCGTATCCCTTAAGGAGCTTAGGGACAACCTGAGTGATAATAGGAGGAAAAGTGGTGGGAAAGTGGAAATGGAGGTTGGATAAGGATGTTAAGGGGTCTAGGACCTGGTGAATGAGGCTAAGGAGCGATTGGATTTGTTCAAGGATGGAGGGAGCAATGATGCACAAGAATGTCGAAACTAGGGCAAAGTGAGAAAACGTGGAAAATGAGAGGAAAGAATCTGAGTTAGAGGATGGAGCAGGAAGGATGGATGGAGTATGGGCAGATAAAGGAGTAATACAGGTGCTCTACAAGTTTTTTTTCAAACTGAATAAACAAAGACATGGAAAATCAAGGACCTAATTACTTTAACGTAATATGACCTAGATAACAGCAAAGAAAATGAACAAAAGTTTATTTGCAACAAAATCATGTGAAATAACTAGGCAACTAAGCAATCATGAACCTAAGCATGCAACCACAACTGATATTAACTTCGGCAAATGAGAACCTAACACTAATAATTGCATGGTGAAGCAAAGATAGTGTTTTTGGTGGCAGCAAGGTCACCTTGGTCCCAGTTCATGGTCCCACTAAGGGAGAGGTGAGATCAGAGGTGCTTGATAGCCTTTTTCTGAAGATATTCTCTGTTATGAACCTATCAAATCAATCTGAACATGAAAAGCTATTTTAATCATCAAAAACAACCTAAGTAACAAAGAAATATTTTAATCTAAATAACATATTTTATTCTAAGAATGTAGTAAAGACACAAGAAAGTAAACAAAGGAGGTACTGGGCACTTGGGTTGGGCCCAACCCCAAGAGCTATAGCCTCCTAAGAGAGATCAGAGCTGGTGCAAAGCTAGATTCATCTTTATTGATCAAAAGAATAATTACATCCCAAAAACTATCCACAAGGAAAAGCTCGAAAATATGTTGAAATGCAGAGCTAACCTACTACCTAAAGATTGACTTAAAAAATGACTAAAATTGAACTGCTAACTAGCTAACTTCTGCCTACAAAGTGACTAACTGAAATCAGGCCCTAAGCCTTCTTATTTATACAAATTGAGGACCCGAACAGTCCTCCTAAACTTTAGGAACTCAGCTGCCAAAACTTGTAGTTAACATCAACTTTATTATCCCTTGCTCGGTTGCCCTTGTGATAATTGATGTGGTGGCCCTTGAACTCCAAGCTGATGGTGGAGAATTTGAGGTAAGGACCCATAAATGAAGGGGACACCTTCCTACAAATCCTCTCCACGAATTTGGCTGCCAAGTGCTCATTTAAACCTTTGATTTTGTCTCAAAATTGACCAAAAAGACTGCATAAAGCACACATTAGACTTGTTGGCATAATGACTAACCCAATTCACTCTATTAGCATAAATATAATCAAAAACATGCAATAAACCAATGAGAATGGTGAATTAAGTCGAATTAGGAGGCTGAATGAGCCCATATAATTATCCATTTTTGGGGCTCATCACAACCCAAGTTGATTTGATGTCGGTGTTCTACCACATGACTCTTGAGGGTCATTGTTGGGAATATTGGTGGGAAATAATATGTGTTGAGATTTTCTCCCCAATATCACCTATTGCTCGATCTGGGGTTGAAGACGTTTTGTTCCCCCATTAGATTATGGGTTGAGATGTGCTCCCCAATGTAGTTTTAGGTTGAGATGTGCTCCCTAATATTGTTTCAGATTGAGATGTGCTTGTTGATGTTACATATGGTGGTAGCTAATTCTCCCCAATGATTCCTCTTATTTATATTCGATAACGCTTCAATGGATAGAGTTGAGCATAGATGGGACATGATATGATGACATGATGTAGTTGGATTTTCTCCCTAACTGAGAGGGAGTGTTAATTTGGAAGCTCAATGACAAATTCCAACCATGGGACTAGATTCCTCTTTTTGAGAGGACCAATTTTGACTATTTAAGTGCTCAATTTGATCAAGAGAAAGTGTACTTATGAATAAAATCCCACATATGCACATTTGGAAAGGTCGGACCTAATAGGAAATTGGTCACCCTTGGAAACCTATAAATAGAAGTGACCTCAAGCTCATTTGGACATCACCAAGCATATTCTTCTTCTCTTCTTCATCGATTGCTTTGCACAAGTTTGAGGTTGGGTCAAGGAAAGTGGTTCGTACAACTCAGAAATTATAGGGTTGATTGTATTCTATGTAAGAATACGAAATGAGGAGATGTCTCTTGGTCTTCTGAAGTTGTTAACAATCTATCTTTTCATTTTCAAATCTGAAAGAATTTTGTAATATAAAAAAGAGTTGAAATAGTATAGCTTAGCGATAATGATTGCAAGAGACAAATCATATTTGTATTAGCTAAATTTTCCAAACTTGTACCATACATTTTTCTTGTTTAATGAAAGCATACATTTTCCAGCTTGTGTCTCATTATATCATGTGCCTTTTTTACATCAAAATAACCAATTAATGTAACAATGTTTATCCTTTGCACTTGACATCACTTATCGGCATTTTCATTCCAAGCAATCTTGCAACAGTGGCATTCAACATAAATTAGCCTTAACACAATCAACACAAATCAAATTAATGACATCAAGTTTCCTTAAGATGACCATATGCCATCAATTCCAACATTACCAATAGTTTGTCACCTTTAATGGCATAAAATCATTTTTCATAGTGTATCCTCATCCTTTTCAATTAAAGAATATATCGACAAGAAAGACCCTTATCCCTTATTTACCTAGAATAAAAAGTCTTTTCGGTTCAAGATATCATTAAAACCTAGGTCAACAAATAGGAAATCCACTATTGTGATATCCCTCCCTTATGTTGATTAGATTCAAACCCCTCTCATAGATCCAAAGAGACCAAAATAAGGAACATCTATCAACCAAGGACCTTTATTATGAGTCCCAACCTCAAAATACCTACATGTGTAAGTAGAACATGTTATATCAAAAAGGGATACATATGGATAGTTGGCATATATTCATTTGAAGAAAGAATTCCGAACTAATTGAGAGTACCAATTCAACCCAAAATACATATACGAGGAGAAGTATCATTTCGTCTAGAGAAAAGAAAAAAAGATTGCAACAACAACTACATGTCTACATATATCAAATAGATCAATTGGTAACTCAAGACAAGGTCATTGGTAGATTCTTATATCATATCAAAAATTCCATGGTTGATCTAGGAGGTTATGTAACCAAAATTGAAAATTTATTATATACCATCATTGTAGACACTAGCAAGATAGTAAATATTGTAAATGTTTTATACATGACTTCAAAAAAATGTATAAAAAATGTATGTTACAATAATATAGAATATTGAAATGTTAGATAGATATTCTCAAGAGAAAATACTATATCTAACAATGTCTCTAGAAGAAATAAGCAAATCAAAAAGGAGAAGACATAAAAAAAAATACAAATAGATGCATTCCCAATGATTGTAGTATTTAGTGAATCATCAGCTTCAAGCAAGATCTAATTAAAAACTAAACATTAAGTCATATCTTAACTTGCCTTTAGATTTTGATGGACTTAACACTAGCCAAAATGCAGAAAAATGTTGGAATGGATAAATATTTTCCATCTCATTCAAGAAAATAATAACTTAACAAATTATGAAATTATAGGTGTAGCTACATCCTAGTTTAAATGGATTCTTACGTTTCGGTTGCCTAAACTAACTACCATAGAAAAATACTTGAATTAGATAAATGTTCGTTATTGAGAAACAACCATTTTGTAAATTCTACATAATAAATATTAATTATTTAAAAGATACCATCATAGTAGCATTTAGATTGTACAAGCAATGTCACAAGCTATTGATCTCTAGATGTTACTAGGAATGGAATTAAGTTGTCTCAAAGGATTCAATGAATTCATGATTAATTATGAAAAACAAGCATATCAGAGTGTACATGCTAAAAATGAAACCATAAAGTAGAATCTTATTACTAGAATGGCACATCCTATCCCTAAAAAAGTATATGTTATGATGAAAATAAAGGCTCATAATATTATATGGCATAGCCCGGTAGATGTATATAAATTGATTATATTTTTTATGTATATAAATTGATTATAATTTTTATAAAGTATTTTTGTGTGGATAGGAGATCTATAAACGAAAGTGATTAATACTAAATTTTGTTGGAGAATGCATTAGGGAAGTTATTAATCCAATTTCTCCTTAACCTTAATAATTGCTTAACTTTAATAATTTCTTGTGAACTTTATTTATCTTTATGTTTCTTTATTAAATCTTCTCATCAAACAATTATCAAGAACAAAATTAGTAAAGATAATGGACACAATAATTAGGCTCCAAGCCAGGGAAAAGCACCTCTAAGGGGAAAAAATAGAAATAACATCTTCTCTTCCTATAGAATCTTCTTCAAATGAGAAAAACAAGACCCAAAACCCTATACCAAGTACTCCTCCAAGAACCAAGTCAACTCTACAAGAAGCCCTTCCAATTATGTCAGATATGAAGTAAACCAACAAGGATCAATTCTGTTTCAACCAACTTTCAGCTTCAACCCTGCAACTTTTATCTCCAATCTTCAGCCCTGTCATAGCTGAAAAAAACCATAGATTATTCACATGTGTGAGAGAATAAATCCTGAAAAATAGACTTTTTATATTCTTCTTGATTTTTCCTTGCTTTCTTGACCTTCTCTCTTGCTTCTTTTATGTTCCTAGCTTCAGATCGAACTTCTTCTTAAGAGATCGAATTGGTTATCTAATCAGGTCAAATCTACTTCTATTTATTTCCATGAGTTCGAATACCCTTCTTTAGGCTAAATTCTTGTTGGCAGGGTCCACTTGTGCTAAGAGGATTGTAGGACTTTCTAAACTTATAATTAAAAAATAAATTCATGTTACAATTTTCCCAACAGGGTCTTATACAAATGACAAGGAATCTTTTGACTTGATAAACATAGTCTACTAATATGAAAAACCCTAGAAGAATGAAGAACATGATTTACCTAGATGACCATCAAAATGAAGCATGAAAACCATGATTAAAAATAATATGTTTCTTTATTATTTTTCTTGTAACATACGATATACATAATGACTTGATTACATTGACAATTGTGAAGACCGAAACTAGTTAGATTTTCCAAGTGACTCCCTCTTCACTAGGGGGTATTCATAATTGTACACCTGGTATAAGGATATTCTCAAACTAAATATTTATCATAAGAGTGGTCGGATTGGTAAGCCATCATTAAGGATCATTATCACAACCAGCATTGTCAACATAGTAAGGCCTTAACTTGGAAATCTCTTTCTTATACAAGAGAAAATGTTGGGAGGCTTTATGATAGATACCACACTAGCTCTTCAAGGTACATACCCCATCTAAATGTTCACTAGGTATGTCCTTTCAGGACTATTCTTATCTTGGATTCCCAATTCTCAAAGAATATCAGTCCTCTTTGACCACTCTTGTCTTCGATACTTGTCTAATCCTCAAAGTGTGTCACTCCATTTCCTATCTTGGATTTTTCTATCCTTCAAGAAATCGAATATGCTTATCCAATCCTCTATATTCCATCCTCCCTCCATGGATTTCACTTATACTTATGATTTTTAGTCCTGGTCAAGTGCATTACACATGAATAAGAGAATACAAATGTAATATCTATCATCACTCCCTCTCAATTAGAGAGGAGCTCCTCATTCCCTCTTGATAGGGAATTGATCCTTGCTCCTTTTGATGCACTCAAGAAGACTCCTTTTACTCCCTCTCAAATATAGAGGAGATTCTTTCCCTTCCTTTTAGTTGGGAAGTCATAATCACAAGCTCTCTAGCTTGTCTTTATAAGTGTATCAGCTACCAATTCTTCATTGCTGCATGGCTCCTCCTTTTCTTTGTATCTCATCATATTAAGCTTCCTTATTTCTAGAGCCACCGTATGCCTTCAATATTGTGACAGGATTAGGCCATCAATGTTTCATATCACTTTCCTCTAGTCATCACCAACGAAAGTATTATATTGAGCCTTCCAAAATAGAGTTAATCATAGCTCCCTTTAAACATGAAAGTGATATTTACTGAACATCGGGTTATCTTCTTATACTACGACTTTTCAATCCCAATATGATGATGTAAATAGTTTGACTTCATAATCATTCACTCAATCCATATTTTCTTTGAAATGATTTCAACACCAACAATTGAATATTCCTACTGTCATCATATATTTATGAAATATACTTCTAGGTAGCAAAACAATATGTTAACCAGATAACCAATAAAAATATTAATATCAGACTTACCTTATCATGATGGCCCCTTTCATAAAGTATTTTCATACTCGAATCCTTTGAGATAAACATCCTTTTCACATGAACCATCTCCATAGGAATATTTCTCCATGCATTCACTTTAATCAGGGTTCCCATGGATTGAACTTGATTACCAAGCTACAATATCTTCCTTAGAGTTTCCATTATTAACTCTCTTTCTATCTTCTGTAGACCATACTTGGCGTTAACCAATATCATTGTATTTATGCCATGAAATATTGTGTGAGAGTCTTGATCTCTATGCATTCTAAAGGATGTCTAATTTCTTCTTTCAAGCATCATGTAATTATATGGAAGACTTACCAAGCACATTTTTATAACCGACTCATTCTTGCAAGATTTTGTACATATGAACCCTACCTTGGAGAAGAGTTACTTAAAACATGCATACCTTTGGTTCCATACAACCATCTATCCATATTTCTTGAATGAGCCTACTTCTTATAATTTTTGAAGATAGGTTTCTTTTCCTAGACATAGATTGGATTTCATTATGTCGGTCATACTGCAACTCAGCCATCTGCATTCCTTCATCCTTCAAGATTATTTTTTTCCATACTAGATGGAATATATACCAGTCATTTTATAATTCTCCTTCCAAGAAATTTCCTAAACAATAGGATCTTGATGTTCCCTTTTCTCAAAATGAATACCTCTAACATAACATTAGAAAATGCTAGGATGAACAATAATATGCAATATGGTCTAGTCTTCTCATTCTTTGATAGATAGATATCTTTTTAAAGAAACTTGATTATGTAGACTCTAATTCCTATACCATCATATGATTATATGTATGATTCCATGATTTTACAAAACCCAAGACTCTCATAGAGTATAAAACAATTCATTCTACTCTACTTAATAAAAGAAAGACAAATTTCATAAACAACCTGATAGAGATGGAACTTTTGTCAATAGTAAATATCCTTGGGATATTATCCTTTCAGGTTATTCTCAGGTTCTCCCTTCTCTTCAACTATGTGAGCTTCACTTATTTCCTTTCTTTATTTTGTCTGCTTGATTAAACAATCCCTCTTAAAGTGATCATACTCATTGCATCCAAAGCATTGAAC
Organism: Pinus taeda; assembly: GCA_000404065.3. NCBI lineage: Eukaryota > Viridiplantae > Streptophyta > Pinopsida > Pinales > Pinaceae > Pinus > Pinus taeda. Next base: position 32,410 of record APFE030548261.1, read on the forward strand.
CTTGGACATATCTATCTTTTTCTTGGACTTTCCAAACTTCCCTTTCTTCAGTTTCTTGGAACTTGCAATATATACGTGATACTTTTCATTTGATTTGATGTCATCCTTTGCCTTAATCCTGGATTATTCCAAGATACATTGAGCCCATCATTCATCAAAAGGTGTATTATCCTTCTTAGAGTAGATACTAGTTGGAAAACTTCTCCAATCAGGTGGCAAATCATTTAATACACAAATCGTCATTTTAGAGTCGGAAACAGTTTCCCAAGCTCTTGCAATTGATCCCTTATTTGTGAGACATTAATGAGATAAGTGACCATGTATTCATCCTTTTACTTCCTTATCAAGAAATGTTTTGACCTGATGTACTTATTGAGTACAACTTTACTAACTTACCATATGTAGCCTTGGATATCTTCAAATCAACAACAAAGGGAACATGATGATCTTTTATAGATCCAACAATGATTCTATATGCCCTTACTTCTCTCTTCTTTTATTTTTTTAACTCTTGAGTCTTCTCTTTGTCTAGTAAAACTACTTCACCAAGGACATATTCCATGACTTCATTTTCTGTGAGTTCTAAGTCAATCCTCTCCTTCAATGCTAGGAAGTTTGTTGATGCAAAGAGCTTGTTACTTTCCTAGCAAAAATGTAGCCCTATGATTTGCATATTGTGACATAGAAGACAATATAACACTTGTCAACCAAGAGTACTCCCTTCTTATGATGATTCCAACTATCTTGATGTTTTCAAGACCTTCAAGGATACTTCAAAGATACCCTAGAATGATGATTTCTAGGATTCTTTTATCAATGGTGTCTTTGATTAGCTTCAAGAAGTGAATGATGATCACAATGTTCCTTGATGCTTTGTCTTCTTCAATATGATGCACTTCAATAATAACTTGACCTTCCTTCCTTCAATGAAAGCTTGATGATGAGGTCTTCATCAACGAAGTCTTGATGTAGTACTCTTCCTTCTAAGTCAATAGATATTATTCTTCCTTCCTTGTGTCATTTTGCAAGATGATGAGGTATTCATCAAAGAAATATTGATGTAGTACTCTTCCTTCCTAGTCAATAGATATTATTCTTCCTTCCTTGTGTCATTTTGCAAATTATTCCCCTTGACAAGAAAACCCTTCAAGATGATCTTCCAACTACCTTCTCTTGTTCACCTTATCTCTGATACCATGTTGGAGAATGTAGTAGGGTAGCTATTAATTCAATTTCTCCTTAACCTTAATAATTTCTTATGAAATTTATTTATCTTCTTACCTTTATTTATTATATCTTCTCATCAAACAATTATCAAGAACAAAAATAGTAAAGACAATGGACACAAGAATTAGGCTCCAAGCCAAGGAAAAAACCCATCCAAAGGGAAAACCCAGAAAGAATCTCTTCTCTTCTTAAATAATTTTCTTTAAATGAGAAAACCAAGACCCAAAACCCTATACCAAGTCCTCCTCCAAGCACCAAGTCAGCTCTCCAGGAATCCCTTACAATTAGATCAAATATCAACCAAATCAATAAGGATCAATTTTGCTTCAACTAGCTTCCATATTTAATTTTTCCCCCTAGCTTCGACCCTTCAACTTCGACCTGCAATATTTGGCCCTATAGCAGTTGCAAAAATCCTAGACTCTTTGCATGTGTGAGAGAATAAAGCCCAAAAACAAACTTCTTATCTTCTCCTTGATTTCTCTTTACTTCCTTAACCTTTTCTCTTACTTCTTTTATGTTCCCAGCTTTAGATTAAACTTGTTCTTGAGAGATCGAATTGGAGATCAAATGAGGTTGCATATGCTTCTATTTATAGGCTTTCCATGAGGTCGAATACCCTTATTTAGTCTGAATTCTTGCTAGCAAGGCCGACTTGTGCTCGGAGGCTTGTAGAACTTTCTAGACTTATAATTAACATATTTGTTACAATTTTCCTAATATGGTCTTATACAAATGAAAAGGAATCTTTTGCCTTGAGAAAAATATTATTTTGATATGAAAAAACCCTAAGGGCATGAAGAACATGATTTACCTAGATGACCATCAAAATGGAGCATGAAACCCATGCTCAAAAATAATATTTTTCTTTCTTATTTTTCTTGTAACATAAGATATACATAATGACTTGAGTACATTAACAATTATGAAGTTTGAAACTAGTTAAATTTTCCAACAAATTTGACCCTAAATATTATATATCCTTCTCAAATGTAAAAACTTATGGGAAATGAAATAAAGAAAATAAATTCTTTGATGAAAATAAAAAAATTGGATCAAGAAATCAAACAAATATTAAAAAGGATCGAAGAAATATTGGAAAAAAAAAAAATCCTAAGAAAAGAAAAGGTTTAGTAAATAAAAGCGCCAATGTAGGAAAAGGGGAAGCCTACTGTGTCAGAAAGTAAGAAATTTTACAAAAGAAATTCTAGAGAAGAATTACCTTTGATCATATCAACATACGTAAAAGACATATTTGAAAAAAATGTAACTTTATCCAAACTAACATTTATTTATTTGGTTATGATATTGAGATTTATGAATTAAACTGTTGCAATGAATATGACAAAGAGCTTGTAGGAAGTGTTATAATTTCAATTTGGTGATTAATTTCCTTACGATCTCAATCAAACAAATATATCATTGAATTTAATTAATGTTTAAATTAAATTTTACACCATACATCAACCACACAAGCTAAAAATTAATACTGAAAACATGAAAATTAGTTTCACATTGTTGTCGCACAAAGAGTCTAGGCAGTGTGACAATGCTCAGAGTAAGGGTTGTCCTCTAATCCTTAATCACTTTGTTTAGACTCTCTCCTAGGAAAGCCAAGGGGGGTAGTCCCTAAGGTGAATGGATGGGTAGCCTATGGAACACGGGTCTAGGATATTTTAAAGATGAACCACTTAATGAATTTAGAATAAGTCTCGGTCAATTGAGATAGATAGACACAATCACAAGATAAAAATAACTACAGACCAGTGCCTTTAATTTGAATTAACCATAGACTAAATAATAACAAGTCATCAAGAGAAAACTTATAGATGTGACAAAGTGATGATCGTGAACAATTAATTGTAAAATGCCCAAAACTTTAACATGCAAGAGATTCTAGATTAAAAATGATTTTCGTTAGGAATTCAGATCTAGAACATATAACTTTCTCCTATAGCCAATATGATTTAAAACATTTATCACACCTTGACCATAGAGAAATCATGAAAAATTAATGTAATCACCAAATAACACCAAGGAAATTTAAATTTTTGTTTCAAGTATTCCTTAGGCGATTGCTTTAATGTGAAAAATAAAGAAGTAAAACAAATCAATGGGTTAATAAATCGAATTTTTAATGGGTCACATGCCACATTAAAACTTTTTAATGTTTAAGCTCAAATCCCTTAATTTATTTCATTCTTAATTCTCACGTCACCAGAATTTAAAAATTTTAGATTTTCTATATGTTTTTTTTTTTTTTTAGGGTTTTTTAGGTTTTTTAGGTTTTTTATGATTTCTAATGGTTATGATTTTTAATGTTTTAAATTTTTTTAATGTTTAAATTTTAAATTTTTTTTTTTTTTTAATGAATTTTTTTAAATGAAAACAAAAAAATAAATAATTTTGAAATCATAAGTAAAAAATAAAATAAAAATAAAATAAGTTAAAAAAAAAAAGCAAAATAAAAATCAAAAATCAAAAATTAAAAATTAAAGAAAGAAATCAAAAACAAAAGATCGAATAAAAAAGGAGGAAATGAATCTAAACTAAAACTCAAAAAAGAAAACGGATTATATAATATATATATATATATATATATATATATATATATATATATATATATGCACCCTAACCAAAATATAATAAATAAAATGAAAAAAAAAAGAACTAACTAAATAAAAACAAGACCTTATCTAACTCATACATAAAATGTGAAAAACGAAAGTTTTTTACTATGTGTGTGTGCAGGTGACGGAGGCTTGGACAGCGGTGGTTTAGCATGACAGAGCGGACAACAGAAGAGCTCAAAGCAAGCCAGCTCGGGGAGGAGCAATGGCAATGATGAAGTGGTGGAGGGATAGAGGCAGCGTGGGCATGAAGGAAGGAGTATGCAGTCAAAGAGAGGATGGAAGGACAACGGATGAGGGAGAATAAGCCACGGAGAGCGACTAAGAAGCTTAGGGTTTAGGCCAACGCTTTGCAAGTTGAGGGAGCTAGAAAGGGATGTGTGGAGCAGAAAGATCCGATGCAGTTTAAAGCCAACAATGGAGTGGAAGGTTATGAGTAAGGGAAGCTGCAGACAAGCAATGCGTAGGTGGACGTCGAAAAAGGAGCTCACAGGAGAGGAATTCGTGGATTTTCAGTAGATTTGCAGGAGAAGGGTAGCATGACGATAACACGTAGGTTTGAAAGTAACAAGGGCTATGGGGTCTTCTTTAAAAAAAAAAAATCAGCAAGAAAGAAAAAACGCAAACAACAATGCCAAGCAGTCAACAACAACCTCAAGAAAGCAAAAGCAAACCTAGAAAAAATCAAACTCTACATCAATATATTTTTATGGTTCAGACCTAAACATTTCTCCAGAATTTAAAATAAAAAAAAATAAAAAAAATAAAAAAAACATTAAAGCCTTAGACTACAAAATCTTTTAAATATCCTACAAAATGATGTTGATAAACCCCAGAGATCCAGATCTTACCCTCCAGGGCCTAGATCAAGACTTTATAGAGATTTCGTCATCAGATCTATATCTGCGAGGCAACAAAAAACACACCCAAACAATATGTACAATGATAAAACTAAAACCTAGAAAAACCCAAGTCAAAAAACCAAAAATAATTTACTGATCTATCAAATCTGAGGAGTGTGAGTCCAACTCTACTCCCAAATCTGACAATCTAAGGCTCTCAACAGCCAGATTCATCAATTTCGCACATAAAAAATTTAAATTTTTAAAGTTTAAAGGAGGTGCTAAGGTCAAAACCCTTCATGCATCACCAATAAAATTCTTATGATAAGCCTGGGATTAAATTAAGTTGGGCTCTTCAGAAAACACAGATTGGGAGTTGGTTGGTTCAACTGAAAACTTTCTTGAATGCCCGATGATTTAAAAAATCAAGAATTTCCTACAAAATTCAATTCAACCATCAAAGTAGAGCGAGAAAATGATAATAAAATTCAGATAAATAGAGATACATGCTATTACATTCAAATTTAAATTATCACTTAAACCCCAGCGACTGAGCAAGATACATGTACTCAAATCACTCTTCAGAACATATTATCAATGGCTAAAAAAAAATTACACATGAAAAACGACAAATCTTACAATACTTCCATGAAGAGTAACACCGGCGAAAATTAACCCCAAAGTCTTTCTTTATTATCCGAATAAAAATTACACAAGAGCTTTTAGCTTAGCACACGACTCAAAGGTCGGATGAATTGACTGACAAATGACTTCCTATTTAAAGATAAATCCTCCAATGGTTAGTTTGAGTGATCCTCATCAAAGCAATCTCAACCGTTGATGAGGATCAAAACTTCTTTTAATCTCATCCGTTGAAATTTTAAATTCTTGAGGAAATTAGAATTTTTCATATAAATGCATTTTAATTAATTCAAAAATTAAAATTTTGAATTAATTTCCTCAAAAATTTGACTTTGGCTTAACCCCAGGGACCAAAAGCTTAAAATTTAGCAAAATAATCAGTTAACCTTAGTCTCAGGACCTTTTAAAATTTGAATTTTTAAGGACCAATGAATTTTGCCTTCGGAGAATTTAAATTTACCTAGGACCTAGAATTAATTAAATTTCTGGCTTAGGATTTTAATAAATATTTGGCCATATAATTTAATTCATTAATCTATGAGGGGATAAATTATTTTTCCAACCCTCAAGACACTTTACATCATGATTTTCATAATTTTTTACGTCTCAAGGGGGAAAGCCCATTTGTAATAGACTCACAAACTACCCATTTATGCGACACAAATATAATCCAGCAGACCAAGCAATTTGTAATAAAATAACCTAACCAAATAGTCAGGATTATTCCCAAATCACTTTTACATAGACTCGATCTAGAACACTAAGAATACCCTAAGATCCCAGTGACAAAATCCATTCCGGATTTGGGGTAAGACTAAAGGAAAACTTTTCCGACCATACGAGAATGGATCGGTGAAACAAAAAACCTCCCGGAATGTAGATCATCACCAGAAAAATAGGTTTACCTAGGTAACTACATACACAACAGGGATCTGCTGAGATTATTTACATCATATACATGCATAATGGGTTTACATTATAACATGATTATTAGGTTGATGATGATAGTTGGACGGCATGAACACATCGATCAAGCGTTATCCCTTTTGCGAAAAAAAAGGGGGTGTACTACTATGGGTCGTTGACACATAGTAGTCAACATCTGGCTCTACTTGGGGACACATTGTTGCACTGGAGGAATGTGCGAATCCATAATCTGCATCAACGCAACACACAATATAACATAAGTAACATCCATCCAAAAATCTTCATATAACCTTAAGCACATGAAAGAGATAAGATATTCATTTACTAATGATCCTAATAACATGAAAAACACAAATCTAACTACAAAATGAAATACTGAAACAACAGGGTATAAGGTTAGAAATACAATACAAAGATGCCCCATGGCATCAGATGCGTTCAATATAGTGCATACTGAGCATTTGCTTGCTTTCAGTAAAATTTGCCGGTTGTTTCTCGGATGTGCCATGCCCAATCTTGCATACAGTAGGAATTTTTCCTATCTGAAAATCAAACTACTCGCGACCATCAGATGCATCAAACTGCTTTCTCATTCTCTTTCTCTTGCGTCTTTTCTTTGTGGAAGGTTGTATCACTGATGATGTGGAACATTCTACTTCAAAACTCTCAGATGAAGTATGTAAGATATGCACGACATGTCTTTCTTCATTCTCTATCTGATTCTTATTAATTTCCATTTTATCTGAGTCACCTACAATTAGCCACTTTTCAATGGAACAAATGACCTCCTCATAATAATATGGAGCTTGTTGCAGTAGACAAGGAGGCTTATGATCTGTTGATGTTTCCTTGTTTCTTTCATCCTCTAACTGAAGTTGAAATTTTTGTACCTGTATTGTTATGGCATCCATCTGGTTAGAGTGCTCAACCTTCATAGCATTGACTTCCTTGGCATGGTTTTCCTCCATGGTTAACAATTTGTTTTGAAAACATATCTAACTAGCTTCCATATATTTTATTACTTTGTCATTATCTTCCTTTATGGTCATCAAGCAATTTTGCATAGAGCTCATTTCTCCGTCATGATTAACTTTCATGGTTTCCATTTCCTTAGCATGCTAACTCTGCATGTCGGTCCTCATAGCCTCCATATTCTGAGCACACTTTTCTACTACGATGGCTACGTGATCAGAGTGTTTAATTTTCATGATTTGCATCTCCTTATCATGTTTTTCCAGGTGGGTGTACAAAATTCTCATATCCTTGATGTAATCAGTTATAATTTTTTCTTGATTAAGCTCCATATTTTTTACCAGTTGTGCTTGACTGAATTGCATGTCTTTAACCAACTGCTTTAGTTCTTCTATAAGATGCGTATCATTCTCCCTTTCATTGTTGACACTGATTTCATAACTTTTTCCTACTTTTCCACTATCATGGATTCGTCCTGCAATGGTACAAGTGGATGGCACATTCTAATATGGAGAATTGTCTTGAAATCTTTCATTGCCAGCTGGATCCTTTACAAGATCACTTTCATTCTGTTTCATAGTATTAGGGGCACAAGACGAGCCAACTTGATCACCATATCTATCCTTAAAAGAATGATGATGTCTTGTAAAGAAGTGAAAGAATATTTAAGACAATTATGAAAACATTTCAAAGCATCACCCTCTAAAGAAAAGGAAAATAGACACATTTTGACATCTTCATTTTTATATTGGGAAGAACTACAATATTTGATTATTGTATGAGTAACCCTGCATAGATGCTTTCTAGCAGCGACTGAATTACCACCTGAGAACAAAGGCAATTTATGAATGGCCTCTTCTGGCATATCATGGAGAAAGTTATTAAAATGACACGGGGTAAATGAGTAATCCATGATGACTTTCTTAAAGGGATAAGGACCAAATGGATGCTAGAGAGAGACCCTTGCTCAATAAAATCAAGAGATACACAAGAAGTGAGCTTCTAGCAGAAATTCTTGTAAGAAATGAAAGAAGTGGAGTCACCACTTGAACATGAATCTAGTTCTAGGATCCAAAAAAGAAAAAATAACTGGATAAAAAGGAAACATTCTTGTTTGATAAATAATGGATGAATAAGTGGAGTTACCACTCAAACAAGAAACGAACCGAAATGTCCAGGTGCTAAAAGTGCAAATGAAACAATTAATGAGATGACGAAAGATGAAGTGATAAAAATATCAAATGACACCAAAAAAAATTGTGCCGCTTGACAAGCTAATGAATGGCGGAAGTGATGAGATCATTAAAATGATGCCAACGAAACCAAGGACAGAAAAACTCTATCCCCGACAATAGTGCCAAAAAATGTTGTCGCACAAAGTGTCTAGGTAGCATGACAATGCTCAAAGTAAGGGTTGTCACTCTAATCCTTACTCACTCCCTTCAAACTCTCTACTAGGCAAGTCAAGGGGGGTAGTCCCTAAGGTGAATGGATGAGGGTAGCGTGTGGAACACGGACTCTAGGAGATTTTAAAGATGAACAAATTGATGTATTTAGAATAAGTCACGATTAATTGAGATAGATAGACACAAGAACAAAATAAAAATGACTACAGACCAGTGCATTTAATTTGAATTAACCATAGTCTAAATAATAACAAGTCATCCAGAGAAAACTTATAGATGTGACAAAGTGACGATCTTGAAAAATTAATTGTAAAATGCCCAAAACTTTAACATGCAAGAGATTTTAGATTTAAAATGATTTTTGTTAGGAATTTAGATCTAGAACATTTAACTTTCTCCTATAGCCAATATGATTTAAAACATTTATCAGACCTTGACCATAGAGAAATCATGAAAAATTAATTTAATCACCAAATAACACCAAGGAAATTTAAATTTGCGTTTCAATTATTCCTTAGGCAATTGCTTTATTGTGAAAAATAAAGAAGTAAAACAAATCAATGGGTTAATAAATTGATTTTTTAATGGGACACGGGCCACATTAAAAAGAATTGATGTTTAAGCACAAATCCATTAATTAATTTCATTCTTAATTCTCACGTCACCAGAATTTAAATTTTTTAGATTTTTTATACGTTTTTTTTTTTTTTTAGATTTTTTGTGATTTTCTAAATGTTTTAGATTTTTAATGTTTTTAGATTTTTAATTTTTTATGAATTTATTAAAAATAAAAAATAAAAAAAATAAAAAATTGAAAATCATAAGTCAAAAATCAAAAAATTAAAAAAAAACAAAACATAAGATTAATAAAAAAGGAGGAAATGAATCTAAACTAAACTCAAAAAAGAAAGTGGATTATTATATATATATATATTATAATAAATATAATATAAATGCACCCTAACCAAAATATAATAAATAAAATGAAAAAAAGAACTAACTAAATAAAACAAGACCTAATATAACTCATACATAAAACGTGAAATTCAAAAGTTTTTTACAACGGTGGTTTAGCACAATGGAGTAGACAGCAGAAGAGCTCGAAGCAAGCCATCTAGGGGAGGAGCAATGGCAGCGCTAAAGCGGTAGAGGGATAGAGGCAGTGTGGGAATGAAGGAAGGAGTACGCAGTTGGAGAGAGGATGGACGAACAACGGATGAGGGAGAGGACGCCACGGGTAGCAGCGGAGACGCTGAGGGTTTAAGACAGTGCTTTGCAGGTTGAGGGAGATGGAAAGGGATGTGTGGAGTAGAAAGATTTGATGCAACGTAAATCCGGAAATGGAGAGGAAGGTTCTGAGCAAGGGAAGTTGCGAACAGGAAGCGAGTAGGTGGACATCAGAGAAGGAGCTCACGTGGAGAGGAATCCGCTGATTTGTATCAGATTTGCAGGAGAAAGGTAGCACGATGACAACACACAAGTTTGAGAGCAGCAAGGGTTGTGGGGTCTTCTTTAAAAAAACAAATTTCAACAAGAAAGAAAAAACGCAGACAGTGATGTCAGGCAGTCAACAACAACCTCAAGAAACCCAAAGAAAACTTAGAAAAAATCGAACTCTACATCAATATATTTTTATTGTTCAGATTAATTAATGGAACCCCTGAAAATTTCTCCAGATTTAAAAATAATAATAATAATAATAATAATAATAATAAATTAATTAATTAATTAAATTAAATTAAAACCCTGGACTGCAAAATCTTTTGAATATCCTACAAAATAATGTTGATGAACCCCAGATATCCAGATCTTACCCTCCATGGTTTAGATCTAGAGCCTATACAAATTTCTTCCTCAGATCTGTAGCTGCAAGGCAACCAAAAAAAACACCCAAATGATACATACAATGATAAAACTAAAACCCAGAAAAACCCAAGTCAGAAAACCAAAAAAAAATTACAGATCTATCAAATCTGAGTGTAAGTCCAACTCCACTCCCAAATATGACAATCTAAGGCTCTCAACAACCAGATTCATCAATTTCGCACATAAAAAAAAATTAATTTTTTAAAGTTTAAAGGTGTTGAGCTCAAAAACCTTCATGCATCACCAGTAAAATTCTTATGATAAGCCTGGGATCAAATTAAGTTGAGCTCTTCATAAAACATGGATCGGGAGTTGGCTAGTTCAACTGAAGACTTCCCGGCATGCCTGATGATCTAAAAAATCAATACTTTCCTGAAAATTTAATTTAATCATCAATATATAGAGAGAAAATGATAATAAAATTCAGATAAAAAGAGATACCTGCGGTTACATTCAAATTTAATTTATCACTTAAATCCCAGCGACTGAGCAAGATACTTGTACTCAAATCGCTCTTCAGAAGCTATTATCAATGGCCAAAAAAAAATTACACATGAAAAACGACACATCTTACAGTACTTCCATGAAGAGTAACACCGGCGAAAATTAACCCCAAAGTCTTTCTTTATTATCTGAATAAAAATTACACGAGAGGTTTTAGCTTAGCACACGACTCAAAGGTCAAATGAATTGACCGACAAATGACTTCCTATTTAAAGATAAATCCTCCAATGGCTAGTTCGAGTGATCCTCGTCAAAGCAATCTCGACCATTGATAAGGATCAAAATTTCTTCTAATCTCATTCGTCGAAATTATAAATTCTTGAAGAAATTCAATTTTTTCATATAAATACATTTTAATTAGTTCAAAAAATAAAATTTTGAATTAATTTCCTCAAAATTTTGACTTTGACTTAACCCTGGGGACCAAAGGCTTAAATTTAGAAAAATAATCAATTTACCTTAGTCTCGGGGCCTTTTAAAATTTTAATGTTTAAGGACCAACGAATTTTGCCTTCGGTGAATTTAAATTTACCTAGGACCTAGAATTAATTAAATTTCTGGCTTAGGATTTTAATTAATTTTTGGCTAGAAGATTTAATTAATTAATCTACGAGGGGATAAATTATTTTTCCAACCGTCAAGGCACTTTACATCATGATTTTCATATTTTTTACATCTCAAGGGGGAAATCTCATTTGTGATAGACCCTCATAGACTACCTATTTCTGTGAAACAAATATAATCCAGCAGACCAAGCAATTTGTAATAAAACAACCTAACCAAATAGTCAGGATTATTCGCAAATCAATTTTACATAGACTCTATCTAGAACACTAGGACTCCCCTAAGATCCCAGTGACAAAATCCATTCCTGATTTGGGGTAAGACTAAAGAAAAACTCTGTCGACCATCCGAGAATAGATCGGTGTTTCCAGGAAAACTAGTGTCTTTTCGATCTGCTAGCCCTCTAGGATTGGCAGCTATCCTAGAAACAAACAATCAAAGCAATTTGGGATTTCCTCTATGTATGATAGATAAGAGAGAGGCAAAGGAACCAACCTGAATCTTTTGCTTGACTCCTTGCTTGATTTCTCTCCCCCTTGATAGAGCTTACAACTCTTCTCCTACTTATCCCACTTAAAGAATACATGTAGACGCAAAGTAACAAAACACCATCAAAGCATCTCTATCTATTATATCATAAGCATTGGAAAATCAGAAATATAATGAACATACAATGGCATTCATAAATACACGATTGTATGGAGGAAAACTCAAAGAACTTTATGAAAATAAAAGGGAGAATTACAACCCAGCTGTCTGATCCAGCATCATCCTCCCAGCATCAAAGCCCTCTTCACTTCATGAAAAGCAAGATCACCCAACAATACAATGCTCCTTCTCAAAGACAAACTATCAGCACTTCCTTACAAATTACAAAACTCCAGCCTCTAGATCTCTCAGATGAGGGATTCATTTATAGATGTCTACAAGGGTGCGAGTCATCTCTGGGTTTTTGATTAGTGTCATTCCACTTGTTGTTCTTGGTTCCACTTGGAGATTTCTTAGATCTCTTACTCATCCCTGGGCGAATTCAGAGAGGCAAGTGTCATAAGAGAAGTTTCTAGAAGATTCCATGAGCATCCACTTAGCAAACTGTCTCAAAAAATTGTCCATTCTCGCTCATCGCACCCCACAGAAGGCCTCTTCAGTATGCATCGCACCTGTCTAATGTAGGAGTCAGTATGCATCGCACCCTGATAGTGGAGCAGTCAGTATGGTCTAGTTTTGGCTAGTTCTAAGTGGTTTTTCAAGCGAAACTTCTGGGGAATGATGTAATCAGTTGACCATGATCCTTTAAGGTATGAAACAACACTTTTAGGGGTTAAATAGCCCTTGGTTTATCAACATATAATATTGGGGTTACAGTTCCCAAATATGTCTATAACAGTTGCCCCCTAAAGCATGAAGTCGTAAATCTTTTGATGTCGAGTGAAATGCTTTATCATGAGGATCCAAGGTATTTGACCTTGAAGGTGACCCGTATAAGATACAATACAATACATCATCACAATATAATTTTCCATGATCTAGCTGAGGCAGGCATTCCCATGCTCAGCTTTATAAATTCATTTCATGTACATAGAACAGATAATCGTCTGCAGTTGCAGACTGGTGATTCTTTATATGTAGAGTCATCATCCCTTAGCTTGGATGATCATCTGTGCAGCTTCTGCGTACATTTGATGTCTTTATATACCTGAATATATTGCAGCCCGGATGGATGAAACTATATCTGGGGTCTTCAAACTCATTCAATCTTTGCCTGATGTACAAGTCGATCCATGTGAAAATATGTCATGAAGTCGAACATGGATAGACATCGCCTGATTACCAACCAATAATGTAAGTCGTTAACAGATGTGAGAGGAATTATTGATAATGATAATGACCCTCAAGGTACTACAGTACAATTCACGTGGTGTGAATATATGATACTATTTAACTTGCTAAGCTGGATCTGGTTCTTCAACTTGTCCTGACGATGAACCACACTGGTTGGTTCGAAACGCGTCGACAAATTATTATTTATGTGATTTCTCCGAAGATTCTCTAAACAATATGATCCGATGTCGAACACCACACAAAATCTTTCAGCCAAAGGCCTTTGATGTATACTTGTCACCGGAAGTGAGAAACTTGTCATTGAGGCATGCAAGCTTCAAAGTACTAAAAGGGTTGCTTCTAAGCCAACTTCTTGGATAATGAGTTGATGTCGACAAGAAGTGACCCATCGTAGGAGGGCCTTAGTGTATCCCACATCAATGACACGAATCGAAGCAAATGAATTTCTGGAGGTGAAAAACGATCTGATGATACAAGGTGCAAGAATGGCGATCATGAAAAATGGAGGGTGAAGGTATTGCAGTGGATGAGGCATTAACTGGATGGTGAATTCTCTGAATGACTTCTCTTGAACATATCAACGACATTGAGATGGATTGGTAGCTTTAATCCCAAAAGATGGATGGTATGGAGAACCAATGGTGATATGACCAGTGAATGAAATAACTCAACCCGACTCAATCATGGTGTTGGAGTGAAAGTGTCATGTTCAAGAGCGACCTGCTACCAATAAAATTCTTTAAGTTTTCTTCCCTTTTTCCCCAGTTATTGTTGACCAATACCTCTTTATTTTTGTCAAGCTTGAGGAGGATAACATATGCTTGTTCTATAATTTTCCCTTTGGGAAAACCTGTTGCTATGTTTTAGTGAGCCTAGCGACAGTGAAAGTCATTCTTGTCTAGGTGGACAAATTTGTCGCTATTTTTTTAACGAGTTCAACGACAAGGATAACTCGTTCCTTTTCATGTTTAGAGAGTTTGAAAAGGGATGAAAAGGAAACTCTAGTAGTTCTTTTTCATAGCATAATCCCTTAAGTCCGAAAAAGGATAAAATAATATGAAAGGGATGATTTTTCGATAACTTTAGCGAGCCGAAAAGACAATTGCTCGAACTTTTTTGTGAGATAATCCCTCAAGTCCGAAAAAGATTAAAATATACAGGAGGGATGGCACTTCCCCTTACTTTAATGAGTTGGAAAGGCCAATTGCTCAAAAATATTTTCATATTTAACAAGTCTGAAAAGAGTTTAAAGGGGACTCGTTTTTTAGGAACAAGTGGCGTTTTAGGGTAGTAACTAGTTTCGAGTAAGCTTGGAACTTCTCAAAACATGGTGATGTGAAGAGGGTGGCTAACAGGACCACTCATCGCAGCTATTCCTCAAAAATGTAAACAATCAAGTGGAAGCGTATGATCGGCCAAAAGAATGGAGGTGATGGCAGGAACACAACCAAGGCTCAAAAGGCTGATAGAAGGGCAATCACACAGGTTATTTACCAAGGGTGGATTCATTTTTTAATGAGCTTGAACCGAAAGAAACTATGCTCAGTGGTAGGTTTATTTTTTAACGAGCTTGAACCATGTGATAACATTGCTCATTGGTAGGTTTATTTTTTAATGAGATTGAACTATGCGATAACATTGCTCATAGCCTGGTTCATTTTTTAATGAGATTGAACCGTGGGATAACATATGCTCAGTTTCTTTTTATGTGAGCTAGAAATGACAAAACTAAAAAGCTAAAAAGCTAGAAAAAAACTAAAAAGCTAAGGAACTACTGAGGTTAGGTAGGATGGTTCCATCAGTAGCTGGACAAAACACTTTCTTTGCTTCGTCTGCGATGCAGACAAAGGTGAATGGTGTGTCAGACCAATCACCTAACCTAAGAAGTTGAAAAACTAAAAAACTAAAAAGCTAAAAAGCTAAAAAATGAAATTGGTCATTTTTATCTTACATAAAAAGGTTTGCATGCCCCTAGGCATCGAGAAAAGGAGAGTTTCCAATAACCATATGGAAATCACTGTGGTTAAGCAGGATGGTTTTAGTCGGCAATCAAAACACTTCCTAGGCTTTGTCCATCAAATAGACAAAGGTGAATGGTGTGAGATAACAATTCCAATCACATAAGCTATAGGGAAACTTATCTTTTCAGTTGGGTTCGTCTGCCGAAGTAGACCAGGGTGCATGCCCCCTAAGATTCGTTACATTCACCGAACTACTCGTGGTAATTAGGTGGATGGAATGAAGGTTGAAGAGACATTCTCGATGCAAAAGGACCATTTAGGGATGATGTTTAACTTGAAGCTGTGTTTGAACCAGGAAATGAAAGCTGGTCAACAATGACAATTTTGCCTTCATGCGGGAAATACATCACTCGGAAGAGTGTTGAAACAATAGCTTCCATGTTGTAAACATAGTCACGTCCAAGGAGTAGATTGTAATCTAACGGCCCTTGGACTACCATCACGTTCAAGTGAACGATTTTTCTTCTCAAAGTAATTGGTAACTTAGGAAGGACCCCTAACGGTTGATTGGTTCCTTTGTTAAAGCCTGACAGATTTTGTGTAACAGGCATAAGCGATGGCGAACCAAGCGCTTTCCAAGTAGTTGAGGAAAGGATACTCATTGATGCCCCTTCATCTATGATAGTGCCAGACACGATCATTTTGTAAATTTGTATTATGATCCGGAATGGTACGTAAGAAGGAAGGTGGGATCTTGCTAGTCGATTCCAATCAAAGGAAGTGACTAGACTGCTTGGAGGGGGTACCAAATAAACGGTTGAATTAACCTCTTGAGTCGCAGGAACTGGGGGATTCTCTTCCTATTGTGAAGGAGCGGGAAGATTCCCCCAAGTTCATTGGACTCTGAAGTAACAAAAAGAATTTGAACGGTATCGTTCTCATTCTCTTTGGGAATGGTATCATCTGAAGGTGGACCTTCTGAAGGTAAAACTGGGTTGACTGCCATCTTGACCTACTGACTTTGGTCCGGTATGGACTCAGAAGACTCACTCTCAATGATAGGTGTTTCGACTAACAATTGAGTTATGTCAGTCAAATTTTCAACTAGTAAAGGACTTGGTGAGAGTTTCTTGTATCCATGTGGAAGTCGCTATAGTGAAGCAAGATGGTTACGCAAGACTCTCTTGGCCTCATCCAAAAAGGGACAACAGGGAAGGGTATGGTCCCCTTCATATAGTCTACATGGAGTTTTGACCTTTCCTTTTTGTCGATGAACTTCACTATTACTAGTTGATGGTGTGTTTTCAACATGATCGCCAGAGGTTGATGGTGTGTTTTCAACATGATCGCCAGAGGTTGATGACACTGGATGGTGTGAACATGGGGAACATTCTCTCAAGATCCAAGGGATGCACAGACATTCTCGATGAAAATGGTCTCCCCTACAAATTATGCAAGGAAATCTAGGAGATTTAGTGTCCTGACTTTCACCAGATGATTCATGGTTGCCCCCTTTCTTAACTAACTTCTTCTTCTTCTCCTTCCCTTTCTTCTTCTTCTCATCTACTTGGTTACTAATATCACTATTTTCACCAAGAGAAGAGGAAGAAGGGGAGTCAGAAACAAACGAAGAAGAAGACGAAGGGGCAATTTTAGTATCAACTGGTTGCTGATTCGATTGCTGAGGAATCATGGTATTTTGAATGACAGAGGTTGAGAATAGCCATACCAATAGACCAATTGTGATTCCTGGAAGGGACAATATGGCCATATACGGAGCACCAATATTTCCCCAAGAAGAAAATGGACTAGGATTCCCCTCAAGAAGGATTCCATGATTGGTGGACTCCATTATCTCAACCTAAGATCAATGAAGGAACAAGATGTTATTCTGAATTAAATAAATTTTAAAGACGCTTTGACACAACTTTGCTTTTTCAATTTTTAAGAGTCGATAAAAAGCTAAAGATGACTCTAGTCCCCTTCGTTTTTTAATGAGCCTGAAGTGACAAGTGCTCAGATGGGCCTTTTCTTTTAAGGAATCGAAAAGGAACGAAAGTAACTACTCTGGAAATCTAGACAGAGGGATTACCAAACCAATCACAAAACTACAATATACACCTTGGTGATAAATTAAAGAGAAATTACCAAGGACTTATGTATGGCAATCAATCTTCCCAAATGTTGTGTTCAGTGCATTGTGATCGATAGGGCGGCAGACACGGCTTCCTGTGGATAAAGGATATAAGCCTATTGTTGTCTCCCAATATATACTTGACGGTACGGGAAGCACAAGTCCACACTAGCACTTGAAGTATCAAAGAGGAGGAAACACCCAACCTTTGATGAAAACGGTAGTTACTAGATTTTACGACGCCGGAACGAGTCTCTAGCCTAGACCACTAAATGTGTTGCGTTAGGTTCCAAAGAATTGTTAAGTTCATTGAAATTTATTTTAAATTTGATCTTGTTTAGAAGTTTTCCTTTCAATGGTTCACCGCATGATGTAGATGTAAAATTCCTAAATGCAATCTACAATGATAAACAATTGTTGTGTATTTTTAGCTACTAGGGAAAGAAGATTACGGTTCTTTCAAACAAAGAGCAAAAAGCACACACTAAATGCACTTTTCCTAAATCATTTTTTGCACACAGTCTAAATGCAAATGCAAATGCATGTATTTGTTTTTCATTCCTTTTAATGTGAAAAATGCCAAAAAGGAAAACTAAATAGAGAAAAGATTTGAAATATTTTTACTCAAAGCGACATTTCGACAATTTCTTTTTCAAAATGGAACGGAAGACTAAACGACACTTTTCAATTTCAAATAGAAAATGCTTTCGACACTTCAAATATCAACAAATCAAATCAAATACATGACAAAAAGTTCAATCGACTATCTAGAGAAGGAAGACTTTACGACACTCCTCTTTTTGACACAAAATGATAGTTATGACACTTTTTGCACCAAAACGACAGATCGATTCAAGCAACTTTTTGACAAAGGATTGTAAATGATGGACAAATACATAAAAACATTTACTAATCCTGATCAATGGAGGCTGAGCAATGTAATGCAAGCAGGCTTCAGTAATGGGATATTGTTCATAAGCAACAAAAAACAACTAAACAGAGCTGAAAACAAAGACAAAAAACCCCAAATTTCAAGGAGAGAAATAGACTCAGTCAGTCATTGCACTTGGGCTTCAAAATAGGGATGCATCGCACCTACTACACTTGGGAAGTGCGATGCATACTAGCTTCCAGTGATAGACAGTGCAATGGACCAGGGAGCGCAACTGAGATGGTTTTTGGTTCAAATTTGCAGCTGGTTTCAGTGAGTTAAGTTGAGCTATGAAGGACAGTAAAGAGCAAAGTACAGGAGTATGATCTTGAGAGGTGATTGAGCTACCAAAAGGGCATCTAGAATGCTTGTAAGTCAGATGTTCAATTCATAAATTAAACCAGAGATTGACTGAAGCAGCATTCATCTACTTTGAAATTGCAGAGCAAGAGTGGTTCGAAGGCTATCTGGCTAACTTCAGGCTCTGTCTATAGTTTATAAAGTAAACAACAACAACAAACAAACAAACTATTCGATCCCTAGCGCAGTTGCCATTTTTTTTCCAAGAAAACTAGTGTCTTTTCAATCTGTTAGCCCTCTAGGATTGGCAGCTATCCTAGAAACAAACAATCAAAGCAATTTGGGATTTCCTCTATGTATGATAGATAAGAGAGAGGTAAAGGAACCAACCTGAATCTTCTACTTGACTCCTTGCTTGATTTCTCTCCCTCTTGATAAAGCTTGCAACTCTTCTCCTACTTATCCTGCTTAAAGAATACCTATAGAGGCAAAGTAACAAAACACCATCAAAGCATATCGATCTATTATATCATAAGCATTGCAAAATCAGAAATACAATGAACATACAATGGCATTCACAAATACACGATTGTATGGAGGAAAACTCAAAGAACTTTATTAAAATAGAAGGGATAATTACAACCTAGCTATCTAATCCAACATCAAATCCCTCTTCACCTCATAAAAAGCAAGATCACCCAACAATACAATGCTCCTCAAAGACAAACTATCAGCACTTCCTTACAAATTACAAAATTCCAGCCTCTAAATCTCTCAGATGAGGGATCCATTTATAGATGTCTGCAAGGGTGTGAGTCATCTCTGGGTTTTTTATTAGTTTCACTCCACTTGTTGTTCTTGGTTCCACTTGGAGATTTCTTAGATCTCTTACTCATCCCTGGGCGACTTCAGAGAGGCAAGTGTCATAGGAGAAGTTTCTAGAAGATTCCATGAACATCCACTTAGCAAATTGTCTCATATATTTGTCCATTCTCGCTCATCGCACCCCACAGAAGCCCTCTTCAGTATGCATCGTACCTCACTAGTGTTGGAGTCGGTATGAATCACACCCTGATAGTGGAGCGGTCAGTATGGTCCAGTTTTGGCCAGTTTTGAGTGGTTTTTCAGGTGGAACTTCTGGGGAATTATATAATGAGTTGACCATGATGAAACAACACTTTTAGGGGTTAAATATCCCTTGGTTTATTGACATATAAGATTGGGGTTGCAGTGTCCAAATATGTCTATAACAATCGGTGAGACATAAAACCTCCCAGAATGTATATCGTCACTAGAAAAAATAGGTTTACCTAGGTAATTACATACACGACATGGATCTGCTGAGATTATTTACATCATATACATGCAGAATGGGTTTACATTATAACATTATCATTAGACTGATGATGATAGTTGGACGGCACGAACACATCGATCAGGCGCTATCCCTTTTACAAAAAAAGGGGAGTGTACTGGTATGGGTCGTTGACACGTAGTGGTCAACACACACATACATAGGCAATTACTCCTTCAAATCAACTTTTCATTCCTTTGAGAAAGCTTACAATGAAACCTTCACAGGCAGTCTTAAAAAATAACACTTCACATATACCAACAACACCATAAACTAACCTTTTTTTATTTACTTGAGAAAGTACAACTTGTTGAGAAAAGCCCAAAAAAAATAGAAAATTGTTTTGTGGCCTACTGGATAGCCTACAAGGTATTTCTTTATGATTATCCAAATATTTTCTATCTCAAATTGTGTCCTACCCAAGAACACCTCTTCCTATATTCCTACTCTCTCTCTCTCTCTCTCTCTCTCTCTCTCTCAACCTCAACTGCAAAAGTGTTTTTAAAACTTCTACCTTGTTTTGTCTTTATACATTTAGCATAGAATCTATTTTTAAGATTTCTCTTATCTAAATCATGCACAAGATATAGTTTGAGTCAATTTCTAATTATAAGACTGTCACTTTTTTTTTACTAAAGTGAATTACAAAATAGAATTACTTGTGTGAAACTTCCAATTTGAGATATGATTCTCAGCACTCCCTCTCAATGAGGAAGGACTTTTGCACTAATCAAAATTTGTCTTTGAATTCCTACAACTTCCCTTTTTCCAAGAGCATGGTCAGAATATCTTCTACCTTTTGATATGTGGGATTATGTTGAGCTTCATTGCTCCAATTTGAACCCTATCTTATATGAAGTAATATATTCTCTATATTCTCAAATAGTTTGAAATAACTGTAATTATCATATTAAATTATTGCATGCTTCAATTCCTAACTAAATAATCTTGCAAGTAACTTGTGAAGCCAAATGGCCTCGCAACTAGTAGAGCTAACTTCTATGTTTTTTTCCTATGCGAGGCTAAGTCTTGCATAATTCTACTTATTGTTGAACCATAGTACCATCATTGATCCTAAGCCAAAGTAACACCTTAAGGCTCTCTTCGTATCTACTACATTTCTTTCTTAATATAGGTCTAAATAACCCTACAACTTATCTTCATCATCTTCAAATATCTCATACCATACTCCACCATGCACGTCAAATACTTAACCTCATTTTTTTCTATTACCTAATGCTCCTACCTTCGATCCACCATGAACTAACACAAAGTGATCACTACAAACATATATCTAGCCTAGTATTGGTAAAATACATCAAGGAACCTATCAACTACTTATACATCATGGGATCCATCACTATAACCTTCTTCAAATTCACTATGCTAGGTGTGGCCATAGGCTTTCAATCCTTCATAAAAAACCTATTCAATTTCTAAACTACATATTTACCTTCCGCAAGGAAAATCTACCCTAGTTTATGCCAAATCTCCAACCCCAAGAACTAATGCGCCAAGCTAAATCCCTTCATCTTAATCTCAATTTCCATGTCTACTTTACACCTTGTAGTGAGCTTCCCTACACCTATAAAAAACATTTTATCTACCTACAACACCAAAATAATCAAATCAATCTTTGATAAAATATATAATATAATTTAGAATTTACTTCACTTTTCTTGAAGCCTGGAATTTATAGATATCCATAAATCCAAGACATCATAGTCATGGTGCCCTCTTAAGACCATACAAGATTTCTTAACCCTGCACACATGGCACTCATCCCCATTTACATCAAATCCCTGAAGTTGATCTATGTACACTTCTTACTCAATGATCCCATTAAGGAAAGTTGTCTTCAATTCCATATTATGTATCCTCCATCCATCTAATGTATCCTCTAGTTGAAGTCTCATTATAACCCATAAATAAATCCTTCATGTTAGAGGGTTTCCAACTTGGTCCCCTTCTCTTTTGGTACATGCATATAAACTAGAAAAATAAATATGTGGAAATGGCTCACCTATGGCTTCACACTAGTGAATTCATCCTATGGTGTCTTATCCTCCAAGATCCTATGAGGACAACACCAGTTATGGATGAAGACTTCTATATTGGATACCTCTTCCCAAAGAAACATTAGCAAGTCCCAGCCATGTATCGTGGTCTTAGTTGCCACTATGATGGATCAATTCTTCCTCTAAACCACCCTATTCTATTATGGGTTGTAAAAAACTATTAGCTCCCTCTTCATTCCTTCATCCTTACAACAACCCTCAAACTCCTTAGAAGTATACTCTCCCCCATTGTATGATCTCAATACTTTGAACTTCTTCAATATTTGGTTTTCAACTAGAGTTATGAACTCCTTGAACTAGCTAATCTCATCCTTGGTTTCAAAGAATTAGATCCAAGTCTTGCGAAAGAAATCATCAATAGAGGAAACATAATACATGCTTCCTATTATTGATATTATTGACGTCAATCTACAAACATTTAAAGGTACTAGGTATAGAATCTTGTTAAACATATGATTCTTGTTGGGAATGTGTGCTTCACATGATTTTAAAGCATGCACCCTATGCATACACCATGCTACTCAATTCTAAACTCTGGAAGACATGTGACCATCTCCCTTAGAATAGGTAATGCTCAATGATGTAGGTTCCCCATCCTCTTGTGCCACAATTCACACAAGTTGTCATTATTATGAACCAAATTTCATACAAGTTCACCATATAGCCTATATAATTATCTTCTCTAACCCCTACTACTTTAGTTGAAGAAGAATCACAAAACCATATAACTATATGCACAGCAAATTAACACACAAAAATTAAATTGGTGGAAAAGGCAGAGAGCCATCATGTGGTCTCTCATGCTCATGTAATTCACATTATTCAAAAAAAATTAATAATACATTTAAATACATGAGTAAGTGGTCTTAAGATAGTGCTTCTATCTTAGACTCACTTGGTTGAGACAATTTCTCAACTTACACACTAATTTAGGAGAGCTAGTTGGAGAGAATCTCTCATCCAAACCAAAATCCTTAGTTTGAGGAATTCTCATGATTTTATTTATTTAATTTAATAATTGGATTTATTATTGATTTTTAAGAGAGTGAGGCTAACATTCCCCCCCTCAATGATAAATCCAAAACGAACAAGGAACCCTCTTCCAAGTTCTCAAGTTGATCCTCAAAAAAGCATTTGCCTGAAAAACCGCCAAAGCTGGATGTTGAAGAAACTACAATATGAAGAAACCATGAGTCAGATGCATGACTGATTCATCTCTGAATGTCGCTAAACAACTCCATCATATGTCAAGCCACAAAATGATCCAATTGTCTTTTGCTTGAAAACAACATCCGGTTTCCATTGACACAATTTGATGAACGCCCACTGGCGTATTTGTTGATGATGATCGCCCACTAGCTGATGAAGATGTCCAATGGATGCTTGCTTCAATCAGTTTTAGGCTCGCTTGAGGTTGAGAGATTTGCACTTGCTTGAACTTACACTCTTGATTGATCAAAAGAAGGGTGTCAAATACTATTGAAAATGCACGCAAGAGAAATGCTTACAATGATTTGAATGACTCAGTTAAAAAACAGTGGATTCACTTGGTTTAATTGATTCCCTATCAATTCAAAGCATGGGTATCAGTTTCAATCGAAAATGCACCCTTTCAATTCAACTTAATTTGACTTTGATTACAATCCAACTTACAAATTATGATTTGCAAGTTACAGTTTTGTATTGAGCTTATTAAAGAAATGGTGCAAGGGCAATTTCCAAAAAATTGTTGATGTAGATGGCAACTTGATTGGATGTTGATGCAGAAATGTCTTGACTTAAAATGCTTGATTTTGTAGCGTCCTTAACTTGATGGTGTGAATTAGCAGTAGTGAAATGTTGTTACAGAATATTACTTTTATCAAGTTGATGATGTGACGTTTTGTGCTTATGAACTTAATTGATTATGGGAGCTTAATCGATTACTTATATATGTAAACTTTCTTATGTGCATGTAGTTGTTTTTTTAAGCATAATAAAAAGAGTGATTTACAAATTCGAATCAAATCATGCAAGCACATTCACGACACATAATGTACTTATGATCCCCTTATTCAATTTCGGGCAGATCTAGGATGCAAGCACCACAAAAATTATGTCTTTATTAAATATTGAAGTACATCAATCTTTGCCTTCACAACATCGTGAATGAAATTTCTTAAACAATGAGAATGCCAAGCTAACAAATTCTTGAAGCAACTTGTCTTCAAAAATAAAAAGAACTTTTCAAACCACGAGTTACAACCTTTAATGCTCCAAAGTTCAAAATACTTTCACCTTATCACTCCAAATACAAAATACTTATACATCAAAGACTTCAAAATTTGTCTTGACTTGGACAATTACTCCTTATCGCTCTAAAATGACAAAACTCACACCTTACTAAAAAAAATTTAAAACATCAACTTTATTAGAAAATTAATCCCAATCTTTCATCCTTATTACTTCCAAGATAAAAAATAATTTATCCACTCCTTATCTCTCCCAAAATATCTTCTTATTACTCCCATGCAAAATATGCATCTTATCACTCCATTACCAATCTTTGCTTTTTAAAATGTTTTTACATAAATCCCATTAGAATATTTTTAAAACTTTAGGAAATCACTTAGAAGTGATTTAACGTTGTCTTTGAAACAATGTTATAATTTATGCATGTAAAAGCATAAAGCAAACTACCCACTGTAAAAAATAATTCGTTGAAGACTTTTCGACGACCTTGTGCATTTAATTATTTTGCCTTGGACGTAGGCCACTCCTACATTGCATTGCAGGTCTTCCACCCAATCTTTCAACACAACGTATTAGGATCTTCAACGCAGGTCTTCACGCTGCATAGGTTCTCATGCAGATCCATGCAACAAGTTTGACGCAGCCACATTCTCGAACGGTCCACAACTTCATGAACTGCTAAAGAATTCATGCCAACGTTCTCTACAAGTCCAGCTCCCAAATACTTTGCTGCACAAGCCACAGTTATCTGCATTCAAAATTCCACGATCCAATCTTTTTTTTTTCAGCGATCGAATACAGGGCTCTTCAACAGTTGCATGACTTTAATCCCTAGCGCTATAAGCCACAAATCTGTGTGATGCTCCAATTTCACACATTGTTGCACACAATATTCACACGTCGAATCTATAGGTTGCGATGTTTGAATTTTTCTTCTCAGTGCGCCTTGACAGCCAAACTCCAGCGGAACTGCAGAACTAATTATTGATCACACACAGAACTCCAGTGCAATCGTCTCACGACTGCCAGAGCATTCCTTAGGCAGCGCAATAAACAACATGTAATTCATTCAAAGCAGTGTTTTTTTTATGGCACCAAGGAATTCTCTAACCTCACGCAACGCTTCTTCAAGGGTCTCGCAACTTCACAATGGTGGCAGCTCCTTGACTTGGTCTGCTTATAAGAAAAAGTCAGAGCACATCCTCTGTCCGAGGTTATCTCTGCCTCTGATCAGAATCATTTACAGTCGCTGGTCACTGGTTAGTATATCGACTACTCTGTAAATAAACACGACATACGCCATCACAGCGTCAACTGAACGGATCACAGGTACACAACGGCAGAAATTTCTTCGCTGACTAAATATTTTGTTTTTAGCTTCGTCGGCGACATGTTGAGCTACCAAGCTCTGATTACAGTGATCTTACAAGTGGGCTCTCTGTTGGTCGGGAAAGCAGGCTAACCTTGCCGAGTGCAGTAAATCTTTTGGGCTTATATCGAAGGGAGTTTTGTGTGATGGGGTGGATGTTTGCAGAGCAGATCGGTATCGAGAGATTGTCGATTCCATTGGAGATTCCATGGTGGAGCCATTTAGATGCCAGTCGATCTAATCTCCAGTCAGTGCTTTCCTTCTCAGCTAGCCTCCGAGTTATACTTCATTAAAATCTCGTTCATTAGTACAACAAAGAACTTTTCCGATTCAAAAATCACCTGTAACTCTTCTATTCAACGCATTCCAAGGGCCCATGAGGCCATTCGGATCATCGTCTAGCACCAAAACTCGAATAGGTGGAGTTGGCGGAGGATGATGTGTTACTCAACAACGTGGAGAACCAGAGCTTTTCCACAATGCTGATCTCCACGCACGTTTGCATAGTAAATGTCCTGGGGAATCGCTTACACTCAGCAACAAACAATGTTGTAACGAATGCCAATTATTGGACGCAATCACACCCAACAAAAACAGAAAGAATTATCAAATTCAACACTCTGACCATCAAAAAAATAAATACTCTTACACGCTAATTATTTATGTACAGAGAACATAATATCACCTCTCATTTCTCTGAGCTCCCTCTTGAGGGAGTAGCAGGAGTCTTTTGCCGAGATCAATATTTCCAACCCCTTATAGGAGTTCCGTGCTCCGACATTCCTCCCACACACAAAAGGTATTTACACAACAAGTTGCTTGCTCCGTAGATCTTTTAGCTCTGATACCACACTGCTACTAACCAAATCCCAATACACTTCTCATGGCTCCATGCTAAATATCTTAGCACAACAGGCTTCAAATTCCATGTTCCACAATAAGTAGGTTCCACATGCTACTCAAGTTTCACAGTTATGCAGGTTTCCCATAGCGCTATGCTTTCACACATCAAAATCTATGCACACACACAGTTTTGACTATGCACAAATATGTCTACGCAAAAGGTTTCTCAATGCCACAAGCTTCAGTCCTCCATCCAACGATCCATCATTCACTATGCATCTTCCAATAGCAATTCACACACCCGGCATCAAGTCCACACAACTCATGGAACAGGGGAGGGCACATAATTGTATCCTCAATGCAACGTTTTAAGGCGTATACAACCTTCATTGCCTCGATGTTGCAACACTTGTTGGGTGCTTTATCTGGGCATTTCACCAATAGGCAAGAGTTGATCCAATTATCAACGCTTGATGTTGCAGGGACCCTATTTGTATAGTACGATATAAATGAAGATAAGAAAACAATGCATCAAGCCAACAAAAATTGCGTGGAGAGAAGCTACAACTGCATATGCTTTTCTTTGTCAATTGCAAGGCCTCTGAGGGTGTCGGAAAGTAAAGGCATATTTGGCTTTGCAAGATGGAAATTGCTGACATGCACCCATACAGTGGATCCTGTGCAGTCTTTCATGGAGAGAAAAACAAAAAAAAACCAATGTGTTTTCAATCTTATTTGATTTTTTGGAGATCCGATCACGATCTACACATCTTCCAAATTCATGGCATTCATATTCACATATTTAAATCACAGGTCAGATTCATGGTTTCTCATGGAACACTACCATGGAAAAATCAGCCCCCTATGATATCACATGAAGAAGAATCATAAAACCATATAACTATATGGACAACAAATTAACACATAAAAATTAAATTGGCAAAAAAGGCATAAAGCCATCATGTGGTCTCTCATGCTCATGTAATTCACATTATTCAAAAAATTTAATAATACATTTAAATACATGAGTAAGTGGTCTTAAGTCATGCTCATGTAATTCACATTATTCAAAAAATTTAATAATACATTTAAATACATGAGTAAGTAGTCTTAAGATAGTGCGTCTATCTTAGACTCATTGATTGAGACAATTTCTCAACTTACACACTAATTTAGGAGAGCTAGTTGGAGAGAATCTCTCATCCAAACTAGACTCCTTAGTTTGAGGAATTCTCGTGATTTTATTTAATTAATTTAATAATTGGATTTATTATTGATTTTTAAGAGAGTGAGGCTAACATTTGTTGTATCTAGGAGAGAATCCTTCAACCTAATGAGGACTTCGTAGTTTGTGAACTCCACTAAAAAGTCATTATGCTCCATGACCAAAACTAAAAGAAAATAATTCTTGAAACCTTGAAGAAACAAGACATCATCACAATCTAAAGACTCTTGATATTAGGTACTCAAACTAGACTCCTTAGTTTGATGAATTCTCGTGATTTTATTTAATTAATTTAATAATTGGATTTATTATTGATTTTTAAGAGAGTGAGGCTAACATTTGTTGTATCTAGGATAGAATCCTTCATCCTAATGAGGACTTCGTAGTTTGTGAACTCCACTAAAAAGTCATTATGCTCCATGATCAAAACTAAAAGAAAATAATTCTTGAAACCTTGACGAAACAAGACATCGTCACAATCTAAAGACTCTTGATATTAGGTACTTAGCATCATCACCAAACTCAACCTATACCACTAAGTCCTACTTTTGCAAACTAGAGAAACAACTCGCAGGATGATGTCACATGTTAATATGCCATATTTCCCAAATACCATGCATCCCTTGAAATCACACTAGTATAAAGGTAAACTATCATCGATAAATCCTTCTTGAACTTGGCAAAAGAATCATTCAGTTAAGCTTATACTAATACTACTACATGCTTCTGCCGTTGCTTCTCTTTACCTTTATTTTTCTCTAGACAATGTGGTGCATAATGATCATGCTTATGACAAATGAAACACTTGATTTTACTCAATTCCTTCTATCTTGGTTGTGAGGTTCACTCCTCATTATTTCCCTTACCCTTCCTGAGTCCTTTACCTCTATCCTTATTTGACTAACCAAATACAACTAGATTTTGTTCACAACCCTTCTTGATTGACCTTTGACTCCATATGAGTCTCTTCTTAGATATAGTCATCCCAAATCCTTTCAAAATCAAGAAGATTTTCTTGAGTGAAAATACAATTGAAAATGGTTCCCATGAAGTTTGGAAACTATTCATTGCCATGTGCACTAGCTCTATATATGCAACCTTCCCTCCAACCACTACAATTTGATTATGAATCTATGTGATATTTATAATGCAACTAGTGATTGATTTTGATCTAGTCATCTCTATAGATATGAGTTTGCTCTACAATATCATCTTCTTATTTATGTTCTTATTCTATAAATGATTAACCAAGCCATCAAACATATGCTTTGTTGTATTCTTATGGAATACTTGAGGGATAAGATGATCATTCATGTCATCCAAGATTATTTGCTTGGCCTTCAATTCCTTTTTTCTATGTGTTTCCAATTCTTGTGGATTTATAGATGAAATCACAACACCCTTAACAATATTCTAGATATCATTGCTTTCACTAAGAGTGTGAGCCTCACTTTCCATGCTATGAAATTTGAGGCATCATCCAATCTTTCCTCACTAGAGACCCACTTCATCCATCTCTAATATTTATTACACACACTCCCAAATAAAATAAATAAAAATATTCTAAATTCCCTCACTACTAGTCCTTCCAAGCAATATATTTAGTGTTGCAAATCCTTGAGAATCTCAATGAAAGATCAAGATATGATTCCATCTTATAATTTCAATCCTCAGTTGACTATGTTCTTATGATCTCAATAAAACACATAGATTTTAAATTTAATTAATGTTGAAATCAAATTTAAAACAATATCACCATTCGCACAAGCTAGAAATTAAATAGTGGAAACATGAAAATTAGTTTCACATACATAGTAATTACTCTTTCAAATCAAATTTTCATTCTTTCAAAAAAAATTACAATCAAACCTCCACAAATGACCCAAAAAATAACATTACAGAAACACCAAAAATTATTGGAATTGTGCTTCTATGGTCTACTTGAGAAAGTATGGCTTGCTCGAAAAACATAAACAATAGAAAATCATTTATGGCCTACATAATATTTATGTAGGATTTTGAAGATCTATTCATAAATCTCTGTGAATTTATGTATAATTATACAAAATAGCACAAACTATCGTTTCAAACTACATTCTACCTCATAACAACCCTTCTCTATATACTTGATATCTCCTTCGCCCTTAGTCACTCATCTACTCAACTGCTCATGTATGTTGAAACCCTCTATTTTGCCCAATCTTTACAAAATAATATATTTTAATATTTTTCTTAGCCTAATCCATACATGAGATACAATGTTAGACTCCACTACTAAATATAAGACTACCTCATTTTTTTGCTAAAGTGAATTACAAAATGGAATTAATTTTCCAAAAATAAAAGTACTTTTCATAAAAACTTTTCAAAAATATCTTGGACTACTTCTCATATGTTCACATTGAACATGTGAAAAAAAAAATTCCTATTTGAGCTATAATTCTTAGTAGGAAGAGTTTATATCGAAAATTTAAACTCAAAAAAGAAATAACATGAAAATTTTGAAAAGAAGAAAGAAAAAGCATAAAACACCAACCTATGGAATTTTGATCTAGTCCTACGCAACAAAACAAATCCATAGATTGTGAAAGACAAATGGGATTGAATACTGTTATTAGAGCCAAAGGAAGTTCCACCCAAATGGTATTAGATCCAAAATAGGAGATCCAAGCAAAAAAAGGCCCAACCATAATTTGAACAAGTAATCAT
This sequence comes from Pinus taeda, assembly GCA_000404065.3. NCBI lineage: Eukaryota > Viridiplantae > Streptophyta > Pinopsida > Pinales > Pinaceae > Pinus > Pinus taeda. The sequence goes on from APFE030548261.1 coordinate 62,968, forward strand.
ATTTATGTAATTGTTGAATTTCCATTTAAAATAGGAAATTGAAATGGAACTCTTTCATTATTTGATATCGGTTGCACATTCAATATGATCCATAAAAACATAGACCCTTCACAATATTGGATCCCTTTAAATACTGAAATAAATGCAATTTGCGTATTGGTTAGGAGTTCAAACGCTCCCATATGTATGAAATTTCAATAAAATTTGGATCATGTTATTATACCATACCATTTGTCATATACTTTATTATTGTATATGCAATCCTTGGAAAATAATTTAATGTATATTTTACCCAAACTATTTTTTTTCAGGAGAGAAAAAATGATCAGTATTCTATTAAGAAAAAATTGATTACATAAGCATGATAGCCTCCAAAATTATAATTAGTTGTAAGATGAATTTTCCCCTAAACTACTATCAACTTTGTAATAATGATTTTTCTGTATCTAGGGAGAGGCTTCTAAGACTAAGGTTGCACCAGCAAGGGCAGAGAAAGAAGTGGAGACAGATAATAATTGTGCCATGAGTGCTCATACGCCACTTGAGAGGAAGTGGGGAGACATCGAGTTGTAGTTAAATGGACTACGGAAGATGAGGGGCAGGATCCTTGAGGTACCCAACCTCTTGGATTATACCTTGCTACGGGAACCCCAAAGAGAAGTAGTAGGACTAGCAGATGTCGGTAGAGACGGATGTGGATGGAGCAACAGAGGGAAATATAGTGCAGGAGTCCAAAGACAGTGTGAGACAACATTGCGATATGCACAGAGTCGTTGCAACAGCGCAGAGGTCAAAGAGGGACCACTTGTCAGTGATAGAGGGAGCTTCAGCATCAGAGTGTTTCTAGCCTGACGGAGATGTCAGAGGTGGGAGATCAGTTACTTACTTATCAGTAATTGAGTTGCAGTGCAGTAGTTAGCAGTGGCAGTGCTATGGGTAGCACGATGAGAGGGGTTGCAGTGCAGATGCAGCAGTGGCAGTGCTAGGGCCATGGGCAGCAACACGGATGCAAAGAGAGTTGTCGTACAGATGCAGCAGTGGCAGTGGTAGGGCCATGGGTAACAGTAGATGATGCAGCAATGCAGAGGATGTTGGACAGCAGGCCTAGCATCAGGATAGGGACCAATGTTGAATGATCAGGGTGATGCTCAGTGAGGAGTATTACTAAAGCACAGTCCTCGCTAAGAGGGAGTGTTGATTTGGGGTAGCATCAAATGTGCTTTAGCCACTAAAATTGGTGAAGATGCTAAAGCACATGAGATCTCCAATACCCAAAAATGGTTTGGGCAGAATCTAACAAGTTTGGGAGATATTAAAATAATTAATATTTTTAATGGAGTCCCTAAGTCTACACTTAGGGAAAATAAAATATTAATGTGAATTACTATAAAACTGAGTTAGAATGGTCCAAAAGTCATCAATCAAGCTATATCTAATCCTAGCCATTGATTAGGGACTTAATCTCAGCTGTTGAATTGTCAACAAGAAAAGTATAAGAGGAGGCTTGAGGGTCACTTGGAGAACACACCGAGTTGATCAAGAATTCGATTTTCTGGGGCAGGGCTTGCTGAGGAAAGTGAAGGAGTGATCAGATTTACAGTTGAGAGGCAGTGATTGCAGTCGCAGAGAGGCAGAGATAGTACCGGGAGCAACAACACAGAATCCGGGAGAGAGTTGACGCAGAGCCAACTAGAGGCCACGCAAAAGCAGCCAGAGGCCACACAGAGGCAACCAGGAGCTGCACAGAGCCTGAGGAGGGCCAGAGTGGGAGATGCAAGGGCTCCAGAGGCTGATGCAAAGCCCTGAGAGGTTGATGATGGGCCAAATAGTTTGATGCTGGGCCAGAGAGGTTGACACAGACCTTAGAGGCTAACGCTGGGAGATTTCGTGGTGTAGATTAGGACTGATATCTGTCTCCAACTGAGAGGTACTACTGCCGAGGGAATTCTTTGTTGGGTGAGCCATTTCTGGCACTGAGATTGTATTCTGAAACTGCTTAATAATAAAACCCTCAGATAGTTGCACCGGTTTTACCGCATTGGGTTTTTCCGGGGACATTAGTCCAAAAATAGCAGTGTCACTTGTGTGCTTGTTTTTTTCCTTCAGTTGATGATCTGTATGTGTTGAGACTATACTTGTATTTATTTTCAGTATTTGCATGGTAAATAACTTGTTAATTAATAGAATAAGTAGGAAGAAATAAATCAAAAAGTACAAGAAGAATTTCTAATAGTTAGACTTAGAAATTCCAACATTTAGGGACCACATCCGAGACATCATTTTTCATAATCAACTCATACTCTCCGTTCATAGCATCCTTCCAAACTTGGTTCTTCACAACTTATTCGAATGTGCAAGGCTTAGATTGAACAATGGTGCTCGTGGCAATTAAGTACTCTTGGTCCCTATTCAACTTCTTACTTTCATGAAATCTACCCCTTGGTGCAACATGTATCTCGGCATATTCGAGAGTTTCCCTAAGCCATGAGGGTCTCCTTTTTAAGGAGGAGAGATCATGAGGGGGTGGATCAATGGGATCCATTGGTCCTTCAGCATCGAGCATCGGTTCATCCTACAGTTCTCCCTGTTTTCCTAAATATGCTTCTTTGTCCTTTCTTGGAATAGGAAGGTTACTAATCTTCCTAAGGACAGCATCCTCATCAAAGGTGACATCATGACTTATCTCCACTTCTCTTTGACCAGACACATAGATTCTATATTTCTTAGAAGTTTTAATGTAGCCCACAAATGTTCCTTTCTTCCCAGAAGCATCTAATTTGCTTCTCTTTCTTTCGAAACATGAAAATATATGGGGCTACCAAAAAATCTAAAGAGAGAAACATCAGGTTTCTTACAAGTGGAAACTTCTTTGGGAGTTTTTGAATCCAATGCTTGATGAGGTCATCTATTTTGAACATACATGGCAATGTTTGTGGCTTCAGCCCATAAGAACATCAGAAGGCTTTGATCATGAAGCATGGCACGAGTGGCTTCTACGATAGATCGTTTCTTCCTTTCAGCAACACCATTTTTCTCGGGAGTATATGCATTGGAAGTCTCCCCCTTAATGCCAACTTCTCTACAATAGTCATTGAACTCATTTGATTCATATTCGGTTCCATTATCGATCCTCAATATTTTGATCTTCTTCCTTGTTTAATTTTAGACCAAGGCTTTGAAAGAACAGAACCATGACAATACTTCATCCTTCTTCTTCAAGAAACATATCCAAGTTTTGTGAGAGAAATCATCCATAAAGATAGCATAATATAAATATCCTCCCAAAGAGTTCACGGGCATCATATCAAATATATCAGAATGAACCAATTGAAATATGTCGTTAGTCTTACTATCACTGGAGGGGAATGGTCCCCTTGTATGCTTTCCTTCACACACCCCTGACAAACACCTTCATGTTCTACTTTAAATTTAGGCATACCTGTCACCATCTTCCTCACATCGGGTAGAACCTTATAATGTAGATGGGAAAAACTTCGATGCCATAATTCAGATTGAAGAGATGTGTCGCAAGACATAGCTCCCAATGGAATTCCTCCAACTTGATATGGGCTATCAACCCTGAATCCAAGTGTAAATGCATATTTGAAATTTGTATTCCCCGCACGTACCTTTCCATTGATGAATTCCACCTTGAATCCTTTGTTCTCCATTTCTGAGATAGATACCAGGTTCTTCTTTAGATAAGGTACATATAGTACTTCTTGTATATTAATGGTGTTACCTTGATTCCATTGAAGAGTAACATTCCCAACTCCCTTCATGGTATAGGTGGCATTGTCTCTAAATATAATTCCCAAATTTGTATCCTTTTAAATCGGATTTGAAAGAGATTTATTATACCCAATGAAGTGCCTTGAGGCACCACTATCAATCAACCAATTTCCCAAAGTGTCAGAAGGAGATGCAGTAGAGAGGGAAAATATAAGATAAAATTATTTTTTCTTGTTATCACCAACATTAGATTCATCATATCTGGAGTTTCTTGATCTCTTGGGAGGGTGGCCATTTCCATATTAAGTTTTGGGAGCATTCCTTTTTCCTTTGTTGTTGAATCGGTCATTCCTTTGATTATTGTTGCCCCTGAAATTGTTGTTGTTGTGGTTGTTATCATCATGATGTGTATCCCTTTTATTATGACACTCCCTAGCATAGTGGCCAAACTTGTTGCAAATGAAGCATCTCCCCTTCCTTCCATTCTTGAAACCTGGCCTTGCTTGACATTGCTTCTTTGAACCTGCATTGTTCTTATTTTTAGCATGAGCAGAGAACGCAGTAGGATCATTCCTATTTGAAGGCATATCTAGTTCCATCATCCTTTTTTCCTGTTGAGAACATCTAGTCAGCAATTCTTCAAAACCTAGAATCCTATCGTTGTTAAGAATAGTAGTGTTGAATACGTGTCATTCATGAGGGAGTCCTCCAAGGGAAATAAGAGTAAGCTCCCTATCAACAATAGCTTCTCCAATTGAAGAAGATCATTTTTTATCTCAGTAATCCTCATGAAGCAAGATTGAATGTCTTCACCTCTTCCCTTATTTATATCCCTAATCTTGTTTTTTAGAAAGAGAACTTGGTTTGCATTACTAGCTTTGAACATGTCAACCAACCTGTCATAAATCTCCTTTGATGTGTTCAAATCGGAGACGTAAGAAACTAAATGCTTATGAATAGAATCCCTTATGATCTTCTTTGATTTGACTTCACCCTTCTTGTACTTAGTCTTAGCATTATCCAGTGCATTAGAAGGAGGTTCTGAAATATTTCCCTACACATAGTCCATAACATCTTGCTCTTCTAAAGTCAAATCAAGGGACGTCTTTCATGCATGATAATCAGAGTTATCATAAATCTTGTCATAATACTTGAAGTAGGATGTGGAGACCATTGAATATTGTCCTTGATCAAAGGATCTCAGTGATTTCTCTTCTTAGTGATTTCTCTTTTGTCTCTTGCTTGGGATTTGTCTTCACCTCAACTCTGAAACCATGTTAATTTTAGATAACAATGGTATGTTCTATTCTTAATAACAATTTTAATTCAATTTTCTTATTAACCCAATATCAATATCCAGATTAGCAATCACATCAACATGATAGTAAAATGCAGATAGAACATAAACAATAACAGTAGAAGACAAGATGACACAAGATATGGCACCAGCCAAGGACAAATCCCAATGTGAGGAAACCCTTTGATCAATTCTTCTTATTATTCTTCAAAGTTCAACAAAGAGAGAGAGAGTACAATATGAAATATTCACTTTCCCAATCACAGTGAAATCTGTCCCAACAAATAGCAGCTACAAGAAACCCTAACCAGAAAGTCGAAGTTGGTCAACATGGCAGAATTTAACCTCCAAAACATCTCAGTCAAACTTGGTCAACTTGGCCTCCAATAGCAAGTCAAATCAACCCAAAAATAGTCTAAAAATGTCTAGTCAAACCTGGTCAACAAAATTCAGCGCTATAATCAAACCCTTCTACAATCAATGCATGTCAAACACTACATTTTGCCTTGTTTTCTGTCCAGAAATGTACCCTGCCCAAACATAGATAACTCTCACAAAATCGAAGTCAAATAGGTCAATGCTAGTCAAAAACCCTTCCTACAATTTCAATCAACGCAGGAACAGAACTGCCCTTCTTCGCACATGTGGAGAGCTACCTCAGAAATCTGTACCCAATCAATGAAGAAGAGAGAGATATGTGAGTGAGTGAAGTGACTAAATGAGGAGGAGGAACCTTCTATTATATGCAAACGTTGAGGATGAATAGATGTGACTGTTGGGCTTCTGAGCCTACATTAGTTTGTTGGCTGACCTTGATAATTTTTCCATAAACAAAATAAATTCATAATTCCATTTGTACATGTCAAAATGAGATGATATTTAGATCAATCATACACCTCTCAGAGAGAGGAATCCAATAAAAATATCAGTTGCATCATATAATCTATCCATGGTAAATTTTGGCCCTAGTTGAAAAATTTAATAGTATCTAAGTCCAATAGATAAGAGTTTTCGTTCATGAATCGACGTACAAAACTCAATGATTTGCGGAATTTGGGAAGGTGGGAGCACCTTCTCTTATGATGGTTTCCTACCCAGATAGTGCATGTATCGTGTTGGCATCGTGGTTCACTTCTTTGAGCAACCTTGGTGATTGGGTGGTTTTGGTAAAGTGTCCATAGTTCTGGGCAAAGGTTTACTAGATGAGTAGGGTCATTGCATAGAGCACATGGTAATGTGGAGGAGGGGATTGGTTGTTTGTGTAGCCTTCCTGTGTTGCGAACAGGTTTTTTAGAGGATGAATTTGGTTATTCTTGAATGTAGAAGATGTTCTTACAACCATCGTCCATTTGAGGTTGGGTTGGTGCTATTAGCTCATTAATGTTGGCTTGAATGAGTGTGATTAATGTTTCTTTGTATCAAGGGATATTAGGACAGTGATGAGTGTGGTGCCCATGTTTTTCAGTGCATGCATGATTGGTTCTTAATTATTTATTATGTATAGGCACAACGTTTTCTCCTTTTGGTGGAGTTGAGGTTACCAATGTTTTGGAGGTGTGCATCAAGGTTTTCAACTCATCTAAGTTGGGGCATATGTGGGTCTGGTGACCGAATTCTTCACATAACGCACAAGTTTTTAGGGCCCTGGAGGAGTTTGAGGATTCTCCTCTTTTACCGCTTTGATTTGCCTTCTTGTCGGCCCCGGTTGGTGTCAATGCAGGATATATTTGAATAGGGATAGTTTCCTGAGATGGAGGCACCGAGATACTACCTATTGGGATATGTCCTAGATCAGTCAACATGGTCATTGGGACCAGATACCATACCAGTATCGCGAGAGCCATATTTGGTAGTATAAGGGTTTCCATGACTTGGTGCGAGACAAAGTCAGGTGGGGGGTATAAAAATGGCATTTTCGTAATGGATTTAGGTAGGAATGTGGGATTGGCAACAACATCATTTTTAGCATCCGAAGTTGGTTCTTGATTTTGGGTGGTGTTTGATTAAGTCATCATGAACATCGGTGCTTCGATGTGAGGAAAAAGTTCTTATATTACCTGAGGGTCTCCTGGGAATGTCCCTGGGAGTATTGATGGCTTAAACTAGCCCAAGTTGAGCTCAGTGTAAGTAATGGTCAACCCGCAGGAGGACGAGACTAAGGGCAGCACTCCATCTAGTGTGGGTAAGGTTGCCTTCTTGTAGTATGTGAGTTGATTGATAGTGATGATATTTCCATCGTGGGGGAACATCATTGTTCTAAAAACCGATCAGACGATTGCGAGCATATTATACAAATAGATTTGGCCTAGTAGGTTGTTGTAATCCAACTAGGCGTCTAATACTTTGATGTCTATTAACACAGTTTTTCCAGTCAACTTAACTGGCACGCTAGGGTATAGACCTATGGGAGTAGAAGGGCATCCATCGTATGCTCTAAGCGTAATGTCAGAAGGCTTGAGTTTGGGGGATCTTAGTTTCTACCAAACAGATTTGGACATGATACATGTGGAAGCCCCTTCATTGATGATGCAACGATGAATGTTGATGTTTTGGAATGATACTGGGATTTCGAAAGCAATGGTTGATGGTAGCCATGGAGTAGCTTTATCCAATTCGAAGACCATTAGGCAAGAATCAGATGGTTCGATTGTGCTTAGAGTGGAAAGTAAGGCTTTCCGTTAGGTTGGGCATGTTTGCAGGACTTCTAATGCTGACATTGCTAATGGTGATTGTGCTAAGTCATCGACTATGTTGTAGCTATGAGAAAATTTCAAGTTTTGTCCTCCACGTCGTAAATTTCCTTTGACCATTTTAGGCATAGATTCTATGGAAGGTCAAGGAATGGTCAACGATCCTATAGGTATTTCCGTAGCCAAGGTGGATGGATTGGGCTCTAGGGAAGCTTCATAACTTCGGTTATGATTTTGCAGGAGGATATCCTCTCCTAACATGAAAATATCATGATTAGGATTGTTATGGGGGTTCCCTCCAAATGGGTGAGTTTGGGGATTTTGTTGTTGAGTGTTAACTACTCCCTGATGGGGGAAGGGGTCTTGCATTACTACAGTTTTTTGACCTCCTTGCCCCCTACTATCTTGTATCCTTTTCAATTTAGGAAGTTGAGGGAAGTGGTGGGTATAATGATTGTATTCCCCACAGATAGCACATGAATGATTAGTCTCTGGACTTGTGTTCTTGCCTTGTTTATGTAGGTTATTTTTTGTCGTTCCCTATTTTTTATTCCGGTTGGGGTTGCCCCTTCCAAGTTCCCACGGGGATTGTTGTTGGTTGCTTCCCCCCTGCTCGGGTTCTCCCTTTGGCTTACTTTTTGGCTTTTTCTTAGAAACATTTGAAGGATTAGCTAAATTCATTTGTTCCTCCAACTTCTACTGTGAAGCGAGAGAAGGGTGCACTAGATTCACCCTTGCATTGTTTTGCATTGGTGGGTTATTCTGTTGTTGTGCTGGGAAAGGAGAATATGGTTTCCTTGCCCCTAGTTAATGTATGGATTTTGGGAAGATAACATCATTTTTGTATTCCTAGAGGAGTATTGGTTTCCCTATGGGGGAGGATATGAGCCTCCTTGGGGGGGATGATATTGGTTAACCCTGTTGACCTTATTCTGCATAGGTGTGGGTTGACCCTGATAATACCCTCTATGTTACAATGGTGGTGCATTTTGTGTAGCATCAAATTCTTAGTCATTGAACGAATATCCAAGGTATTGGTAGTTATTGTTGTGTTGACTTTGGGATATGAACCCAATTAATCCATCAGAAGCATAGGATGCACCTGAGATCTCTTTATAAGTTTGTAGGTGCGGGGCGTCTGGAAGAACATGATAAATGTATCAAGACTGGGTATAGATAAGCTCCATCTGTTGAGATTTACTAATGGCTTCTTCCTCAGTCTTCAGGGATGAATTTTCCATGTCCTTAGAGATTTCAGATGTGAGGGATCTAAGGAACAAGTCCAAGATGACTTTATCTTCAAACTGGGTTTTGCATAGGCTACGACGTTTTTGCCATTCATGGATATGATCCAAGATGTGGGTATCAAGTGTTTTTTTGAAGTGGGTGAGGAGTTTCAGACCTAAATCATGGTAGACCAAAAGCTGGAAGAAGGTGACGAAGCTTGTAGCTAATGAGCTAAAGTTTGCATGTGATGCAAAAGGCTGGTCAACATACCATTTCGCTGCAAACCCCGTTAGGGTACGCTGAAATAGTCGTAATCAAATAGTATCGTCGTGATACTATTAGATGAACACCACAGGTGAAAATTCATGGCATGGTTCCCTGGGTCTTCGCCCTGTTTTCCTTCGAACTTTGGAATATCTGAAGGGAGATTGGTGGGTATAGCTAACCAATTTTGGTCGTGGGCAATCTGGTCATTGATTATCTTTCTTAAATTTGGTAGTTTTAGCGAAGCTAAGAATGGGATCTGTGCATTACCTGCCATCGTAGAATGATTTTGGATAGTTGTATGCAAAGGGGTCCTCTGTGGGGAAGTCTCAGGAGAACTACCTCGATGGGTGTCTCGGGGACTGTTTGAAGGAGTGGTGTGTGCACTCCCAAAGGGGGTAGCACGTGGGGACCCTTCTGGGGTGGTGAAGGGTGTACTTTTCTGGGGAGGGGTTCCGAGAAAATATGCACCAATAAAGGAAGATCTAATAATGGTGGTTGTTTATGTTCTCTACGCCTAAATGGTGGGAGTCTTGGTACACCTCCCAGTAATTGGGGGGGGTGGGGTTCAACAGGGAACCTTGGGGTCCCTTATGGTGTCGATTAGAGTGTGTGATACTTTATGTATGGTGAGGGAAGGAGATAAGTATCAATGCAATATGAACACATACATAAAACAAAGCGAAATTATAAAGGGTTTATTTTCCTTTTATAATTAAACTATGTGATCAAGCAAACAGGAAAAAGGTTTTTTGTTTGTTGCATATGATAAAAATTCCTATATAAACTTAATTGTCCTTTCCACTCTCAAAGTGACTGAGACTTGTGAAGATATCTTTTGATGGGTCCTGGGACAACGTCCCGAAAGAACTAGCATTGCCTTCCAGCAACCGAATAATCAACCAAGGTAATGGTAATGGAGCTCAAGTGTTGCCTACACAGTCACCTATAGGGAACAGATGCCCTAGATTTTGGCCACTAAAGTACCTTTGTCCCACGTGAGCATTCAATTCTTTAGCTTCTTGGTAGTCAGTTACCAGTACCGAGCACTAGATGGGTCAGGTAGCCCCAAAGAGTACCGCACACACTGGACCTAAGCTGAATCCCCTTTGAATCAAGTCTTTGCCATGCTCAAGTATTCATTTTCGTGGGATGATTGAAGGATTTTAAGCTCCCTAAAAATTCAATGACTATGTTTCAAAGATGTAACATGACCATGGCGGCTTATGGGATGCCTACCCCCAATGGTCCTAACCTAAACTATAAATTGTTTGGTAGCCCCTGTGGGGAAACTTAGTTGGTTCAAGTTATGGTTGTTTTTAAGGAGTCTTAGTTCACTTATGGAGTGATATTGTAAGCCAAAGTAGACTAAGTACCCAAAGCTCTATAAACTGGATTCCCTTGAGTATAAAGCGTATGGAAGCTTAGTGAGTGATGCAAGTGAGCATACAAAGTGTGATAAGATATAGATATGCAGTGATCCTTTACAATGTCCTGCTAATTACACTAAGTGTTGATTGTTCATTACATGGAAAAAAGAAATATATTGTGGATTATGGGTCACTTACTCTTTTACTATTAAACTATGTGGAGTTTAACAAGGAAGATGGAAATTCAAATGCTTTCGAGAAAGTTTTCATGTCCAAGCCCAGGTTCGTCTAAGAGATGCAAGGGAAGCAGAGATTACTTACTTTCTCTAATAGCATTTTCTCCTAGTCCCTAAAAAAATAATGAATTAAATGCTTTTGTTAGTAGTAATATTTGTGGATGATGGGCCACTTACTTCTTTACTAATTAAGCTATGTGAATTGCAAAAAATTTGCGCAAAATAGTTTGAAAAACATATGTGGAATTTGACCACTTAATTTTCTCCCTAATTAAGCTATGTGTGTATTTTCACATGCAAAAAAAAAAAATGCTCTAATTTCTCCACAAATTGAGGTTAATAAAGCAACCAGGGGTATTAAACAGAAAATACAGAATGCAAAGGTGAAGGAAATTCACTAAAGGCTGCCAATCACCTGAGAAAAGAGAAAAATACAAGGTTCCTTTTTGCTTTCCATTGACCGCGCTAGCTGAACATAGACATGCACGCGCATTTGTCAAGAGAAAGTCGTGCGGGCGAGAAAGAAGAGGAAAATTTTCACTTTTGCGGGCTCAAAATAGGTCCTTGAGGTCTATAAAAATTCCAAAGAGGTGTTGAGTGCCTTGTAGGATGGTTGTGCAGAGAGGTGGTCCTGCAAAAACAATCTTTATATTAATAAAAATACAATTGTATGGTTGCCATTCCTACGGTAGTGCTTTTGTGGAAACGGTGTACCAAAAGACACCTCCTTAATATTTGATTATTCCCTGCAAAAGATCACATGCATAATTGGTGTTGTTAGTGGACAAACTTAAATACACACAACATTGTAAATAATGGAAGCAATGCATACATAAATATAAATTAAACAAAGAGGTAAATACACAAACAATGCTTAAATGGAACAAACAAATCAATAAGAAAATGAAAAAATCTCCCTTTATTGACTATTGGTAGTAGAGGTTGAATACAATAGATGAATCTTAGACACTCGAAGAGAAGTATTTGAGATATGGTGCTAAAAAAATCCTCAGTAAGGGGGTTTCTTTTCCTCAATCTCTTTGCAAGTTGATTCTCTCTCTCAAAGAAGTATGAAGACTCTCCAATGGTGGATTCATTTTTTCTCATTGTGATGATGGATTGGTTAGAAGCAATATGGCCGACATGCTAGTTCTCTTCACTTTTTTGGCTTTAACAATGCAATAGTGGTTTACTCAAATAGCAATTTGGTCAGCATAACAATGTCCCATATTTTGGCTCTCCCATGGCCTGTTTATTTAGAATTTTTTGAATCCATCTTCCCCCTCTTGGTTCATGCATGATAATGACACATGAGTAGGACAAGATGAATCCATTAAGGGTTTCATATCTTCAAGGCAACTTGAATTCGATTGTATTGGACTGAGCTCATGTCATAGAATCAGCCCCAAGTGTGTAGAGTGGTCCCAGATCGCTGAGTTATCCTTTTCTGCAATCACACGACTTTCGAAGGATATTCCGCATGCGCATGCTTATCTAAGAAATAGTCACGCGACCTCAATTGTTTTTTCTTTATAAACTTTGGATCTTAGGAGAACTTTGATTTTTTTAACTTTATGACGTATTTAGATGAAAATGTTCACTTGTGCATTATGTTGGACATCATTTAGTGCCTTCTTGATTGTATTAACATGTATACGATTTTCTAGTGTTAACAATATGTTCTATGCTTTAGCACAATTTACTTCAATGTTCCTTATCATCCCAATGACAATTTCCAATTATATCCAGTAACAATCACATTAACTTAAACACATTGATAGTAAATGCAATTAGAACATAAAACATGTGCAAAAAACAAGCCAAGACAAGAGGACACAAGATGTGGCGGATGCCAGAGGCAAACCCCAATGTGGAGAAATCCTTTGATCAAATCTTCTTATTATTCTTCAATAGTTCAGTAGAGAGAGAGTACAAATATCATAATTACTTGCCCAAAACAGTGCTGCGAATTCAGCAGTCAACAACAGTCAATGTAGCGTTATACAAAAAGTCAACGGTGGTCAAAGTTGCGCCAAAATGTCCTCCAAGCAACTCCGTCAACATCAAAGGAATGCAGTCTGCCAAGGAAGTTAAATTCAACCCAAAAACAACTCGGTCAACCCAGTCAAAGTCTGATGTAATTTCTGCAATCAAACCAGAAAATCAATGCTACATTCAACATGGTCAAACAGTGCCCAAACACCTTGACATTTGTTCCAATCAATGCGGCCTGCAGAAATCAGAATTTTTCCCTCTAGATCGAAGTCAAAGGATGGTCAAACATCCCAAGTCAACACTGCCCTAATCTTAGAAACTTTCGGCCTCCAAAACTAGTCCAGAAATTTGTCCTCTTCCACACATTCAATGTAGAGAAGCCTCCAACTTGTACGAACCAATCAAGAGAGGAGAGAGAAGATGATGTGATGAGTTGAGATGATGTCCAAATGAGAGAGAGTTCACTTTTATTTATACACTTCGTTGAGGGTGAGGAGACACATCCATTAGGCTTCATGAACATACATTTGACTGAGGCTGACCTTGACAATTTGTCCATGGGAAAGAATAAATAAATTCAAAATTCCATTTTTTGCTTCTCAAAATGAGATGATCTTTATATCAAAATTGCACTTCTTGAAAAGAGGAATCCAATGTAATAATCATCTCCATCATATGAGTTGTCCTAAGGTGGAAGTTGTCCCTAGTTGTCAAATTTAACAACTCGCAAAGGCTGAGATCAAATTATAATTTAACTTTGGAAAATTAATTTTTTCCTAAGTCACTACAGAGGAAATAAATAAATTCTGCAATAGTGGAAATATGTGGGTCACTCTGCTAGTTTAGGAATCATAGACTAGACAAATCCCTTGCTCTCTAACCTCATTTAACACTCCCTCTTAGAGAGGAAGGTGTTTTGTATTATGCCCTGTTTATTCATGAAGTAGACAAATCTCCCTCTAGGCAGTGCTTTGGTCGGGATATTTATTGTTTGCTCCTCTGTAGGCATGTATTGAAGTCTGACTGTACCCTTTTGAACACAATCTGTGATATGGTGGTACCTGATATTGACGTGCTTGGAGTGATCATGGAACATTGGATTCTCATAGATCTTAATGCAACTCTTATTGTCACAGTGTATGATCGTGGGCTCCAACTTCTGCCTAAACAACCCAACACGTATCTTCCTCAACTAGATGGTCTCACAAGTTGTCAAGTCAATAGCCATGTACTTGGCTTCGATTAAGATCAATGCTACTAATATTTTCATCCTATTGAACTAGGGAATAGGTGTTGACCTAACACTGAAGGTGAAACCTGAATTGCTCTTCATGTTTCTGGAATTCCCTACCCAATCTGCATCTATGAATCTCTAAAGCCTCACTCCATCAACCTTCCTATACAACAACCCATAATCTATTGTTCCCCTGAGATACCTCAACATGTGCTTAGCAGCAACCCAATTCACTATGATAGGCTTTATCATAAAATGGCTCAATTGGTTGAGTTTAAGAAAATGTAGGGTCGTGTGTTCACTAGATACATCAATGACCCTATAAGTTTCTTGTAAAGTGTGGCAGCAACTTGCTCTGCAGCTATGGTACCGTCCACCTTGCTCCAATTTGTGAACAGAGGCGTGGTCATGGGTTTGCAATCCTACATGTGGAACCTCTTGAGAATCTCCAGTGTGTACTTTCCCTATCCTAAGAAGATCTCCCCATCACCATGTCATACCTCCAACCCAAGGAAATAGTACATCAGCTCTAAATCCTTCATCTCAAACTCCCTTGTAAGATCTCTATTACATTCCTAGATCAGGTTATCAGGTCTTGTTAATATCAATTCGTCTACATATAGCACTAGAATGAGTGGAATATCTCCGACCACAATGTAGTACAAGTTGGGGTCCACTTTGTGAAAATTTGGATGCCCAAATTTCTACTGCAACAACTAATTATGCTTCTATTTATTTGGGGTAGCATCGGATGTGCTCTAGCCATAAAAATTGGTGGAGAGGCTAAATCACATGAGATCTCCAAGACCCGGAAATGGTTTGGAGAAATTCCACCCAGTTAGAGAAATATTAAAATAATTAATATTTTTAATGGAGTTTCTAAGTCTAAACTTAGGAAAATTAAAATATTAATGGGTATTAATATAAAACTGGGTGAGAAGGTTTTAAATGACATGGATCAAGTCAAATCTAAGCTTTGTCGTTAATTAAAGATTTAATCTCGGTCATTAAAGACTCAACAGAAAAAGTATAAGAGGAGGCTTGAGGATCAGTGAGATACACCAAGTTGATCGGTGAATGTGATTTTCTAGAGCAGGGCTTGCTGAGAGAAATCGAACCAATGATCAGAGTTGCAGCGAGGGGTGGTGAGTGCATAGCAAAGAGGCAAAGATAGTGCCAGAATACCAGCGCAAAGGCAGAGAGGCAGGTGCAGAGCCAGCAAGAGCCATGTAGAGGATCTGAGTGACTGCATAGAGGGCCAGAGGGCCTGCGTGGGTGACACAAAGGGCCAGAGAGGCAACGCAAAGCATCTATAGGCTGACACAGAGGGTTCGAAGCTGATGCAGAGGCCAGGAGGGCTGATGCAAAGCCTCATAGAGGCGTTGGAGATATTTTCATGGAGCAGACTTTCCGAATATCTGCTTCCTAAAAGAGGTATTACTGCCAAATTGATTTCTCTGTCGAGTGAGCTAGTTTGGCACCCAGTTGTACTCAAGAAAAGCTGCTTAATAATAAAACCCTCAGAACTGTTGCACCAGTTTTCCCAAGTTGGGTTTTTCTGGGGATGATTGTCCAAAAATAACAGTGTCCCTTGAGTGTTTGTTTATTTCTTTCAGTTGATGATCTGTAGATAGTTGAGACTGCATTGTGTTTATTTCAGTATTTATATGGTTAAATAACTTGTTCTGTAATTAAACAAGTAGGTGAAATAAACCAGATAGTGCAGGAAAATTTCTAACATGTTAGACTTAGAAATTTCAACATGGTATCAGAGCATTGCAAAAAACATTAGCGTTGAAGGCACCAGCTGAATCAGAGAATTTATAGCAGAAACAGTTGGCCCGAGAGACAGAAGTTGTTCCCAAGTAGAAAGCAGCAGAGAAGGAGTGACGCAGAAAAGCCTGCGTCATCATTTCGAGCTAGACAGAGGCCAGCGCACAAGCAAAGGAAGGTAAAGAGGCTCACGAGGAGCCATGTGATCCTACTCAGCCAGGTAGGAGTGACACAGTAGGCCAGAAGAGCGATTCAGCCTTGCCAAGATTGCGCAAAGCCAAGAGGCTCAGTTTCTTCAATTGTTGGGGCATAGGAAGCTCTGGGCAGATTGTGGAGTGTGAAGTTGGTGGGGTGTTGTTGTTGTCAAGGAAAAACAGTACCTAACGGGATAGAACCAAGGTAGAGGGAGTCACTACATAGGCGGATTTCTAGCCAAGAAATCCAAATCAGTATTACAGGAGCAAAAGGGATCGGAAAGGTATGATTCAACTGTTGGTAGAACGATTTCCAAGAGGGAAATCAAGGCTCAGAGGGAGTCTAGAAGAGAACTTCCAGGATGGAAGTAGAGACTCAGAGGAGTCGAAAAGAAGATCAGAGATGGCAATGAACGGACTGAGGGATCAGGACAGGTTGGATGGAACATCCAACTTTGTCATTTGGAAGGCCAGGATCTTGTCTATTCTGGATAGACATCGCATCAAGGCCTTCGCCTTGAGAACTGTGGTATCCCAGTCAACCCCGCTGATAACGAAAGGTATGATGATGTGATGTCCAAGGCAAAGTGCATAATCCTCGATGGGGTTAAGGATCATGTAGTTTAGCATATTGCTGAGAAGAATACAACAAAGGAAATGTGGGATACCTTGACGAAATTGTATCAAGGCACTTCCATGCAGAGGAAGATGCTACTAGAGAATCAGTTGCGGTCGTATCAAATGCAGAAGGGGGAGCAGATCTATCTATTCCTCGGCAAATTGCAGGAGATTCAAGACCAACTAACTTCCATAGGGGCCACGCTAGATCAAGAGTTAATGGTGAGGACCGCCCTGAATACAGTCTCCGAGGAGTGGGAGACATTCATCCAAAGTATTTTGGGTAGAGTGACTCTTCCAAGATGGGAAGAATTGTGGGCAGCTCTTCGCCAAGAAAAGGTCGGACGGTTGACCAAGGCGGGAAGTAGCAGCAAAGGAGCTCGGGTCAAGAAAGAGGAGGAAGAGGATGCGGCTCTGGCATCTGCGGGGCAACAAGGGAAGAGGAAAAAGGACATCTCCAAGATTAAGTGCTTCAACTATGGGGAGCTGGCCCATTATGCAACCCAGTGTCCCAGGAAGAATCGAATGTCGGTAGAATCGAATGTGGATGGAGCAGCATAGAATGCTAAAGTGCATGGATTTGTAGTAGTGTAGAGAGGGTTGCAGCATTGCAAGAGTCATAGAGGAGGTTGTAGCATTACAGGAAGGCACAGAGGTGCTTGCAACAGTGCGAGAGGCACAAAGTTGTTGTGACAACACAGAGATAGCAGAGGGAGAATAGATAGCAGCAAAGAGAGCTTCAACATCAAAAGGGTTTCTAGCATGACAAGGATGTCAGTGGTTGGGTATATTAGTTACCATTATCTCAGTAACTGAGTTGCAGTGCAGTAGTAGCAGTAGTAGTGTTATAGGCAACATGATGCAGCATGAGGAGAGAGGGCTACAATGCAGATGCAGTGTTGGGAGAAAGGACTAGCAACAACACTGATGCAGAGGGAGTTGACGTACAGATGTAGCAGTGGTAGTGGCAGATCCATGGGAAAAATTACAATATGCAATAGTGCAGAGGATGTTGGGCAGCAAGGCCAAACATCAGCACAAGTACTGGTGCCAGATGATTAGAGTGATGTTTAGTTGTGGAGCATTACGAGAGAACATTCCTCACTAAGAGGGAGTGTTGATTTGGAGTAGCATCGGATGTGATTTAGCCATGAAAATTGGTGGAGAAGTTAAAGCATAAGAGATCACCAAGACCCATAAATGGTTTGGGGAAATTCCATCTGTTTAGAAAGATATTAAAATAATTAATATTTTTAATGGAGTTCCAAAGTCTAAACTTAGGAAAATTAAAATATTAATGGGTATTAATATAAAACTGTGTGAGAAAGTTCTAAATGACATGGATTAAACCAAATCTAATCTTAGTTGTTGATTAGAGATTTAATCTCGGTCGTTGAAGACTCAACAGAAAAAGTATAAGAAGAGGCTTGAAGGTCAATTGGAGATACACGAAGCTGATCAGTTAGTTTGATTTTCTGGAGCAGGGTTTTTTGAGAGAAATCGAACCAGTGATCAGAGTTGCAGTGAGGGACAGTGAGTGCATAGCAGAGAGGCAGAGATAGTGCCAGAAGACCAGCGCAGAGGCAGAAAGGCAGACGCAGAGCCAACAGGAGCCACGCAGAGGGTCTGAGTGATTGTGTGGAGGGCTAGAGGGCCTGTGTGGGTGACGCAGAGGGCTAGAGAGGCAGCGCAAAGCATCTGTAGGCTGACACAAAGGGTTCTAGGTTGATGCAAAGGCCAGGAGGGTTGATGCAGAGCCTCAAAGAGGTGTCGGAGAGAGTTTCGTGGAGTAGACTTTCTGAATATCTGCTTCCAAAGAGACGTATCACTGCCATATTGATTCTCTGTTACGTGAGCCAATTTGGCACCCAGTTGTACTCAAGAAACGTTGCTTAATAATAAAACCCTCATAAATGTTGCATCGGTTTTCCCAAGTTAGGTTTTTCCGCGGACGATTGTCCAAAAATAACGGTGTCCCTTGTGTGTTTGTTTATTTCTTTCAGTTGATGATCTGTAGATGGTTGAGACTGCATTGTGTTTATTTTAGTGTTTATATGGTTAAATAACTTGTTCTATAATTAAACAAGTAGGTGAAACAAACCAGATAGTGCAGGAAAATTTCTAACAGGTTAGACTTAGAAATTTCAACAGTTTCTTCTATTTGTTAATTACTGAACAAAATTATTTAATGTTTCCTACAGTAAACATCAAAACTAATACACTGCAGCTTTCACCATTTAAATAAAATGTGGAAATAAGAAACTGAGCAAGGAAGAAATACACAACACAAGTGACACCGTTATTTTTGGACAAATGTCCCCCGAAAAACACAATGTGGGAAAAATAGTGTAGCAGCTGAGGGTTTTATTATTATGCAGTAGTAGTTTATGAATACAATCTCTAGATGCCCACCTGGCTATCCAGTACAGAGAATATCACTGACAAAGAAATAAGTGATATTACCTCACACTATCACTTGAAATCATGGTTGATCCAGCCCCTGGCTGCCTCTGCATTGCCTCTGTGTCAGCCTAGCATCACATTGTCTAGGGTCTGCGTCACTCCTCCCAGCTGATTGATTTGCCTCTAATATTCTGACTTATGCTCTCCTGGTATCACCCCTCGACTTCCAACTATAGAAATCGATCCCTCCAGCGAATTTTGGATCTCCTCAAGGCTTTGCATTGCCTCTGCGTGGCCCTGCGTTTGCCTCTTCTAGCTCTACGTTGCCTCTCCTGGATCTCTCTATGCCTCTTCTACTGAGTATTCCTAGATCAGGAGAAATCTCCAACTAGAACTATCCCGGCCCCTCACTGCAAAAGATCATTTCAAATTCCTCTCCGGCAGCTGCTTTGCTTCATAAAGATCTTCAGTCCATGTGTTCTCCGAGTGCCCCTCAAACATCTTTTTATATATTTCTGTTGGACAACCAATAACCCAGATTAAATTCTAACCAATGGCTTAGATCATTTTGTCTTAATCGTCATCTTCGTCTAGAAGTTTCACCCACAGTTAGATTAATACCCTTTAATTATTTTAATTTCCTAAGTTTAGACTTAGAGTCCCATTAAAAATAATTAATTATTTTAATAAAACTGTGTCCGGGTGGAATTTCCCAAAACGATTTCTGGGTATTAGAGAATGCATGTGCCTAAGCCTCCCTAAAAATTTTGAGACTTAGAGCACATCTGATACTACCATAAATCAACACTCTCTCTTAGCAAGGAATGTGCTCTAGCAACGCAACCTATTCAAGCATCACTCTGTTCTGTAACATCTCCTTCTGCATTGTTGATGTCTGACATTATTGCCCACCAACTACTACTCACTTGATGCATATGTACTATTGCTAACCCTGCCACTGTCAACACTGCATACGTACTGCAACTCCCTCTTAATTCTGCGTCTGTGTTGTTGCTCGCATTTCCACTGCCAATACTGCATTTGCTTTGCAACCTCTTCCAACTGTTGTTGCTACTGCATCAGCAATGGAAAATCATCCCAAATTATTAAACTGGTGTTCAATATGATGCATCTCATTGCTGGAGTCTGACTGTGGCTAGTCTCTATGCTAACCCTTTGAAGCTTCTACACTATTGCTGCCAACTCTGTTGTGCGCTGCTCAATCTCTAGCGCTCCTAACCACTACAAATGTGACTCTGGATCTCCTCTACACCAATTGACACTAGTCCATCATGCTTCTTCTGATTTGGGCTCTCGTAGGAAGGAATTCATCCGAGAGGTGGGCTCCGCAAGGATCTTTCCCATCTGCGGGCCTTTTGAACTGCAACTCTAGATCTCTCCACCTCCCTCTTGGAGATGCCTGGGCTGTCATGGTGAACTCCTCATCCTTGATATTTGCGGTTGCAACCTTCAGATCATGCTTCTCATCTTTGTCCTTCTTCCTAGGAGGACACTATGTTGCATAGTGATCGAATTCACCACACCCGAAGCATTTTATCTTTGAAACATATTTCTTCTTCTTCCACTACTCCTCCCGCCCCTTGGATGCAAGGGTTGCATTCTCTTCCTCCTCCTTAGGCTTCGAGCCACTGTTGCTGCTTCCGTCAAGTTTACACTTGACCAAGTCTCTCCTCAGCTCCTCTTTCTTAAGAACTTCCCACATTCCATCCCAGTCTTGCAAATTCGCCCTACCCAGGATGCTCTAGACAAAAACTTTCCACTCCTCAGAAACTAAATTCAGGGCCAATCTTACCATCTCGGAACCTTGAGGTGTTGACCCCACAACTACCAGCTTATCTTGGGTCTCCTAAAGGTTAGTGAGGAACGGATCAATGCGTTCCCCCTTCTGCATATGCATGTACATCTTTCGTTTCTTAGAAGATCCATGATATAATGCTAACAAAGCATCCCACATATCATTGGCAGTGTCTCTGCCAGCGATGTGATAGACTATATGATCCTTCACTCCATCGAGGATCATTATCTTGGTATTCGCCATTTATCCCTTGTACTTCTTGAATGGATTTGCATTCGTGGACTCAGCTACCACGCTATTGACATATATCTTGAGAAAATGCTCATCTAGAAGGCACAACATCCTTGTCTTCCAGATCGCATAGTTGGATGCACAATCCAATCGATCTTGATCTCTCAATCCACTGGCTGCCATCTCTGCCAATTGAGAAAGTTGAATGACCTCCTCTCTCCACTTTCTGCTCAGCAAATGAGAATTCAAATTCCCTGGCTAAGAATTCTCTAAGGAATAAATTCCGTCAAGTGTCTCTCTTCTTCCTTCTAATGTCTTTCTACCTAGCAACTGCCTGCAAAAAAAGGTATCCCACCAGAAACCCCTCTTCGTTGAAGCTACTGTTGCGTTGCTCCCTGTGCTGCTAACATATTTCAATCTAGAAATCCTACCTCTTTGTCAACTCACTCAAAGAGAGATTTACCATGAAAATCTTGCCCTCCTAGCCTGAACTGCACAATCCCTCTAGGGATTCGACTTGTTGCCTCTGTAGGAGTTTTGAACTCCCATTCTTCTTTAGCATTAGGCTCTTCCGGAACTGCTCTCTTGCTTCACATAATCCTCTGATACCATGTGAAAATTTGGATGCCCAAATTTCTACTGCAACAACTGATTATGTTTCTTCTATTAGTTAATTATTGAACAAAATTATAAACTATTTCCTACAGTAAACACTGAAACTAATACATTGCAACCTTCACCATTTAAATAAAATGTTGAAACAAGAAACTGAACAAGAAAGAAATACACAACACAAGTGACATCGTTATTTTTGGACAAATGTCCCCAGGAAAACCCAATGCGAGAAAACCGGTGCAGCAACTGAGGGTTTTATTATTATGCAGTAGTAATTTATGAATACAATCTTTGAATGCCCTCCTGGCTATCCAGTGCAGATAATATCACTAACAGAGAGATAAGTGAGATTACCTCATACTATCACTGGAAATCCTGGTTGATCCAACGACTGAATGACTAGCCCCTGGTTGCCTCTGCGCAGTCACTGTGTCAACCTAGTGTCACACTGTCTGGGTCTGTGTCACTCCTCTCGGCTAATCGATTTGCCTTTGAGATTCTAACTTCTGCTCTCCCAGTCTCACCCCCGGCTTCCAACTATAAAAATCAATCCCTCCAACAAATTACAGATCTCCTCAAGGCTTTGCGCTACCTCTGCGTCAGCCTACATTACCTCTGCGTGGCCCTGCATCAACGTCCTCTGGCTCAGCGCTGCCTCTCTCAGATCTCTCTTTGCCTTCTCCGCTGAGTTTCCCTGGATCAGGAGAAATCTCCAACCGTAATTATCCATGCCCCTCACTGTAAAAGATCACTTTGAATTCCTCTCTAGTAGTTGCTCTGCTTCAAAAATTCGATCTTCTGATCTTCACTCCATGTGTTCTTCCAAGTGCCCCTCAAGCCTCTTCTTATATCTTTCTGTTGGACAACCAACGGTCTAGATTAACTTCTAATTAATGGCTTAGATCATTTTGGCTTGATCTTCATCTTATTCTAGAAGTTTCAGCCATAGTTAGATTAATACCCTTTAATTATTTTAATTTCATAACTTTAGACTTAGGATCCCATTAAAAATAATTAATTATTTTAATAAAATTGTCTCCGTGTGGAATTTCCCAAAACGATTTATGGGTATTAGAGAATGCATGCGTCTAAGCCTTCCTACAAATTTTGAGACTTAGAGCACATCTGATGCTACCGGAAATCAACACACTTCACTCTTAGTGATACCAAATCCCAGAAGGTAGTTGTCTATTCGAGTATACCATACCCCCAGTGCCTGTTTGAACCCATATAGGGATCTCTTCAGCGTACATACATGCATGTCTCTGCTAAAAGTCTCAAATCCCTCAGGCTTCTCAATATATATCTCTTCCTCAACAACTTCGTTTAGGAGGGTAGACTTTACGTCCATTTGGTGGACCTTCCACCACATCTACACTGCAATACCTAATATGGTTCTAATAGATGAGTATTGGGCCATGAGTGCAAATGTCTCATCATAATATATCCCCTCAACCTGAGAGAACCCTTTGGCCACGAATCTTGCCTTATAGTTCTCCACACTCCCATCAACTTCATGCTTGATCTTATAGACCCAACATGATCCAACCATTGATTTTCCATCTGATCTTGGCACTATCTCCCAGATGTCATTCTTCATGATAGAGGAATACTCCTCCACCATGGCATCTTGACCTGCTAAGTGGTTGCCTTCTTGTAACAAAAAGTTTATGAGTCTAGCAACTCAGTCATCAGTGCCATGTACGTCGTATACCTATGTGTTTGCCTACTCTATTTGAATGTGGAGCTAGGGGCTCCAACTCTCTCTTCCTCCTCCCCGATCAACTAATCTTCCCACTTGGCTTGAATTCTTCCTACATTGGGAGTCACTGATTTAGTGGGCTCCACTCTCTCTTTTCTCTCTTGGTCCTACGTTGTCTCTTTATCTACATGTTGATCTGCCTTCCCAACAACCGGTTGTGACTGAATTTGTGGCATTGGTTGAGGCTCTTGCTTGGGAGCATGTTGTTTCTCTTCCTATGTTGAAGTTTGCTCATGCTCCAAGTACTTCCTGAGAGCCCCTTCCTCGTGAAACCTCATGTCACGCATGATCATGGTCTTCCTGAGTGTCGGGACGTACACCCTACACCCTATACACCTTGGACGTCTCATTGTAACCTACAAAAGTGTCCTTCTCTACCATGGGCCCCGGCGTCTTCTGGTTCTCATAAGGCACATGGCAGTGAACAAGATTGCCAAAAATTCAGAAGTGAGATACATCAGGATTCTTTCTTGTGAAAACTTCCTTTGTTATGACTCTACCTAGCACCCTGTGTGGACTCTTGTTCTGCAAAAAGATTGCAGTGTTGCATGCCTTTTCCCAAAGCAACATGGGTAATCCCTGGTCATGCAACATGGCCTTAACCGCTCCAGTAATGCTCTGGTTCTTGTGCTCAACCACCCCATTCTGCTGAGGGTTATAAGGCGTGGTTAGCTCTCTCCTAATGCCCTCGGCACACAAATCCTTGAAGGCATTGGAGAAGTACAACCCATCGTTTTTTGACCTCAACACCTTGATCTTTTTACCTATTTGGTTCTCCACCAAGGCTTTGAACTCCATGAACTTTGAGAACACTTCATCTTTCTTCTTCAAGAAGAAAATCCAAGTATTTCTTGAGTGATCATCAATGAAGGTGACATAGTATCTGTATACCATAAGGGATGGAGAGGAAAATGCTACACAGAGATTTGAGTGAATCAAGGTCAAGATGTTCTAACCCTGTTGTCTTTGCTAGGGAAGGATGTCTTGGCATACTTTAAAAGTGTGCAACCCTTGCACATGTCATGTTGGCCAACATTGCACTATGGTATTCCTATGGCTATCTCCCTAAGAATCTTTAGTGCTCCATGGTGTAAGTGACCCATACGCCTATGCCAAAGCTCCCCAAGGTCATGACCCTACTCACTACCTCCTTTGTTTCTCAAGGCTACAATTGTCTCAAACTAAAGCCTATAGAGGTTCTTCAACTTTGGCTGCTCCAAAGTTGGAAGGCTTGATAAAAGCCTTTACTTTGTTGAAGATAACCTCATAACCCTTGTCTTCTAGGGCTAAGACTGAACAAGATTTTTCTTCAATCCTGGGACATAAAGGACATCTCTGAAGTAGAGAGGGTTCTCAGACTCTCTCTCAAACATGATAGTACCCACCCCCTTGGCTAGGTACTTGGCATTAATTCCCAACTCTAAGTGGAACTGCATGTCCTTCTCGATCAAGTGGTTGAAATACTCCTTGTTGCTGATCATATGATAGGAAGCTCCACTGTCACTATACCACACGATGTTAGCCACTAAGCTTTCCATGCATGCTATAAGTGAGAACTCCTTCTCAAAGTGAGAGGATAACTCATCTACCTTGGCAAATGTTGCTACATGGTCCTTCTTGGACCACTTCTTCCTACTTGGGCACTTGGTGGCATGGTGCCCAAACTGGTGACATGAGAAGCACTTTATCCCACTGAGGTCCTTCTTCTTCTTCTCGCCTCCAGAGCTAGACTTGGCCCCTCTTGCACCTTTATTTCCCTTGGCCTTGCCCCCTTTGCCAACGAGGGAAAAAATTTCATCTTCCTATGTCTTTACATGAGACCCAGATTTGGTTGCTTCTAGATCTCCTCTTGGACGGAGTGACCCCATAAGCTCTCCCATCTTGGTAGGTTTTCTCTACCACTAATAGCATTAATAAAATTTTCCCATGATTTGGGAAAACCCAACAGTGCAAAGCTAACAAGATCTTTGTCTAAGATTGCCTTCCCAACTCTAGCTAGCTTGTCCCTCACTTGAGTGAACCTTGTAAGGCATGAGACCATGGACTCAGACTTCGCTATCCTGATGTTTATAAGTTTGTCCTTGAATACCAATCTCCTAGCCTCACTTGAACCATGGTACAACCCTATGATGGTTATCCACATGGACTAAGTGGTCTTTTTCTTGGATAGGTGAGGTAAGATGTGGTCCTTGACTCCCTCGAGGATAATTCTTATGCCTTTCACATCTTTCTTGTTGTGTTGATCCAATTGTTGAGGGTCAACCGGTTTGGTTGATCGACTTGTCCACAAACTCATAAATGCTTTACTCCTCCAACATTACACCAAGCCTCTCCCTGCACGAACAAAAATTTGAGGCCCCATGCAAGCAATCCTCAAACCTCAACCCCAAGTACGCCATGTTCTTGTTCGAGCTGCTCAGAAAAACCCCAACACTAAGTTGTTTCAAGAAAACCCTAGCGTTGGTCTTGACTGAAAAATTGTGTCTTTGTTGCCTCTAACCTGCTCCTAAGGAAGTAAACACTAGTTCTAGTCTTCAATGAAAGGTTGAGCTCTAATACCATGTTATTTTTTAAATACCCAACAACTAATTTAGTGAATTTGTAGCAATGAAAGAAACTGAAACTAAAACCTTCAAATACATTCACCAAACATATTAAGTATTCTAACCTAGCACGCACGACGGAAAATAAATCTGAAGACAATCACAACATAAAAGAAATGACAATAATCCCAAGGGATAGCTCAATTGGTCGAGTTCCCGTTGCTAAGTACTTTTCCAATTGGGAGGTCACGGGGCCAAATTTCCTCGATGCCCTTGGGGTTAGGCCCGACCAGAAAAATCGACGGGTAGATCCCTTTGGGTGGATCTACCTAGATTATTATTGTTGGATGTAGCAGCCACTTAGTGACCATCAACCACAGTTGAAAAAAAAAATAAAAGCAATGACAATAGATATACCTAGGAAATCCCAATTGGGGAAACCTACAATGTGTGTGTTCTTTATTTCTTCTTTAGCAATTGCTCTATTCAAAAAATTACAATGATGAGGGAGAAAACTTCCCTTTGATTCAACAACCTATAAAAAACCCTCAACACCCATACTGAATTGTGCCTTTCCCTCACAGCTCTCTTTGCCTACGTGATGTGTGGAATCAGTATGGATCCGTACAGCCCTTATGTGCGGCCCTTATGCACTGATAAACTCAGCTTGGATAAAGGTGAAGTTTCGCTAGAAAATCTGAGTTGAATGGCCTATTTTCCTTGTCCTCTTTGTGCTCGTCTAAGTGCCCTAATCACTGAACACATTGGGTGTAAACGCTAAGAAAAGCATACACAATTCTAATGCACCAAGTCCATCTATCCACCCGTTGCCTTATTTCCTCTTTATAACTCGACACGGGCCCACCTAGCACTCCCAAAGGCTGGGAATACTTAATAAAATAAGGTTGAGATCAAATTATAATTTGACTTCGGAAAATAAAATTTTCCTAAGTCAATACATCGGAAATAAACAAAATCTGCAATAATGGAAATTTGTGGGCCTTCTGCTAGTCTAGGCATCAAAGACTAGACAAAACTCTTGCTCTCTAATTCCATTAAATAAAAGGTATAAAGCCAGATGTTAGCAAAAGATTACTCTCAAATGGAAGTCATAGATTTCCATGAAATCTTTTCATCAATTGTTAAGCTTGTATCTATTCACATTGTGTTGGCACTAGTTGCTTGCTTGATTTGGAGTTAGAGTATTAGATGTTCAAACAACATTCTTACATGGAGATTTAGGCAAGGAGATATACATGGAATAACTTGAAGCTTTTGTGCAACATCACAAAAGAAGATTAGTTTGCAAGCTCAAAAAATCATTGTATGACCTAAAGAAATCACCCAGGCAATGGTACGAAAAGTTTGATTCCTTCCTGATGAGCCAAAATTATACTAGAATTTAGTATGAATATTGTGAGCCAGAATTATACTAGAAATGAGCATGAACATTGTGTGTACTTCAAAAGTTTGAACAATATATTCATTATCTTAGTGTTATATATTGACAATGTACTTGTTGCAAGCAAAAGCATGGATGAAATCCACGGGTTGAAGGCTCATATGGCTAAGACCTTTGATATCAAGGATCTAGGAGCAACAAAACAAATCTTAGGCATTGAAATACATGAGAGAAAAAAAGGTCAATCGAGTTTTCACAATAGAAGTATGTTGAAAAAATTCTTGTAAAATTCATGATGGATAATATGTACCCTGTAAATATTCCTTTCGCTTCCCATTTTAAGATTTCTTCAAGTTTATGTCCTAGTAGTAAGGAAGAAAAGGATTATATGTCTCATATCCCTTACGCTAATGCAGGGAAAAGTTTGATGTATACAATGGTATGTACTAAACCAAACATTTCACATGCAATGTATGTTGCCAACTAGTACATGGAAAATCCAAAAAAAGAACATTGGAATGTAGTGAAATAGATGCTTCGGTATTCTTAGAAGCACCAATGATTATTGCATCACCTTGGATGGTTATGTTAATTCAGATTTTGCAAGTGATTGGGACAAGAGGAAGTCTACTTCAAGTTACACCTTTCAAGGGGGTCTCTTAGTTGGATGACAAAACTACAGAGCATAGTTGCTTTATACACCACAGAGGCAAGTGTACATTGTTATCACACATGCTTGCAAAGAGGCAATTTGGTTGAAGGGTCTTCCATATAAATTTGGATGCAAAACAGCATAATTGTATTTTGCTATAATCAAAGTGCTATACATTTGGCTACAAATTCAACTTATCATAGTAAGACGAAGTGTATCAATATAAAATGCCATTTTATAAAGCAGACCATTGATGGAGGTGGTGAAGAAATCTTCAAAAGGTCCACAATAAATAATAATAAAATTGTGTAAGTATGTTTAAAATGGTAAGTAATAGGAAAATTATTATCAAAATGCAGATTGTTAGAATATGACAACAATTAAAAAAAAAATGTAAAAACCAAATTTACTTAGAATTTACCTAACTAAATTTTTCTTATAATTACTCTAAAAGTGTTGGTTTACAAAACAAAATACTGATTACCATAACCAATGGAACAATGCCTAATTTATCTATGAAACCCAAGGGATTGAAGAGGTTGTAAGCTTAATTGTAAAATTTCTCCTCGTAATAAGATCCTTGCCTTGTACAAATCATCAAGGTTTTACCATGTAAAATATTGTGTGTACCATTTATTCACGGCATTATTCTTTTGTTTTGAATAGTACAAACCCTGAAACACATGCGGATTCATGGCTGCAATATTGACTCAAAACTGTCGTTTCGTTGTTTGGAAAGTGAGGTTTTTAAGATAAAGCTGATGAAAAAAACTATATTAATCTCTGTACGAATACACATCCACGGCTAATATTTTCTTAGTTTGTTTATGTATTTTGGCTGTAAAAAAATAGAAACACCTCTAATGGCTTTGTTTTACCACGTGGATACACTTCAATGAGATATTATTTTTAAGCAAACTTGCACATGACATGCTACACTTATACAAAAGGAAATCATATTTTCTTCCCTAATTCAGACATATTGTATGGGAATAAGTTTCTGTGAACTCTATTCATTCTACCAGAAAATTATCAGATTTTAACTGAGTGCTTACTGAAGCAAACTCATAGAGTTTTGCAGAGAATAGAAATGTTTGGGATTCTCCTCAAATTTTAGCCCTTAAGGGTAGAGCATCTAGCCTTCCACCAACGGAAAACATTTTCAATTACCTTAGTTCAGGCCTGTTGTATGGAAATATAATAGTAACTATTGAGGTAAACCCTGGATATTTCGTAGAGAACAGTGTACGATTCTTCTGGGGTATTAGCTCTTGAATGTATGGGATAGAAGTCATAGGCATGGTAGGAAAATTAATAAAGTATACTTGTAGAATCCAGGGGTCACTTTACAAGCATTTCTGTCTTTTGCCTTGCATCGCTCTGATTTGAATCTCAGTCCCCAGTACCTCAGCCTTGACTACATCATAAATGAATTAACAATCCTAATGTGATGCGTTTCAAAATAATCCAACATTTGAGAACCACATCGAACAATCCAAAATTTGATTCTTGCTATAATGCCGCTTGTTATGAAGAAAAAATCAGGTAAGAGATGTAAGACCAATGCAACCACACTAGCAGAAAAATGAGATTAATTCAACTGGTACCTCACTCCCTAGTCCCGAGGGTAACTGGAACAGTGACAAGGCCTAGTCCCGAGAGTAACTGGATCAGTGACAAGGCCTAGTTCCGAGGGTAACTAGGATCAGTGATAAGGCCTATCAGGTCTGGAATCTGCATCTGTAATAAAGCCTATCAAGGTGGGAATTTCAAAACAAACCTACTCATTAAATTCGATGGTTTTTACAGTCCCAACCCATTTTCACAGTCTCAGGAAAAATTTCTAAAGTTTTATAGACTTTAATTTTTTTTAACTGTATTTGATGGACTTTAACTGTATTTGCCAGCCAATTTTACCTGTCAAAATGCATCCCTGGCCCATGGATGTAGAAATTACAAAGACTTTAACTGTATTTGACCAAATTCAATCCCTGGCCGATGGATGTAGAAATTACAAAGTGCATTACATCCTTTAGCATCAAACACATCTCGGTTAAGTGGACAGACAACTTTTTACTACTATTGGACATCTAAATACGTATAACATCCTGTATAGGAATAATCATCCTATAAATGGACAGAATCCAATGAGTGAGAAAGTTAACTCTAATTTCACGCCTTCAAGGATGTTAACATGGCTATATTTGGCTAGATTGATCATAAAGATAGTTCTGAATATGTTTTGATCCTCATTTTTTAGCTTAATTCTCTGCATTTATAATGAATAAGCATATTAACTGTAAGGATTTTCAAACCAAGTCAATCAACAAGTTTCCAATTGCGACTGGCCTTCACAATAAATATTTCTTTTATAAATGTTGACATTCAGATGATAGCAGATACACCTACTTCCGGTGAGTGATGAATACATAAATGTCTATGAAATTCAGCTGCGACTCATCCAAGCCAGGTCTGAAATCACTAGCAATCGGATAGACTCTTCTCCAGCAAGCATTACTACTTATACATTGTTTTCCAAATCTAGCAGGAGCTCATCCCAACCCACTTGGTTGATTTTCAAGTCACAACAGAGGCCAAAATTTTGTGCCATCTTCACAGCTGTACCAAGTCTTGAGGGTTTTCCGTGGCTTCTTTCAATATCTGCTCTACCCTTCTCTTCTTATCATCTATCTCCTCGTCTCTGCTAAACCAAGAACTCAGCGGCGTCTCATTTCGCTGTGCTCCGGTCGCATGGGCAGCCATTTGTGCCTTCTTTCCAAAATCAAATTTAAATTGCACAAGGGGTCTCTCATCAGACAGCGCCTGACTCCCACGAGGATTCTTCCTCCGCCCATCGAGCTCTTCGACCTGATCAAGCCCCTGCTTGACGGCATTAATGGCTGGAGCAAAGGCCTCCACAACAGAAGGGAGTTTAACCGCCGGACGGGCGAGCACCGAGGGAATCTTGACAGGACTTACCTGTTTCTCCTCGGGGCCAACGGGCGGAGCGAGAAAGGGGTTATTAGAGTTAGGGTTGGGATTTGGGCTAGGGCTAGGGTTTTTTCCCTTGCCATCTGTTTCCATGGCGAGCCCTAGAGAAGAGGACCCGGAAGCCGATGCCAGGCGCTGCTGCAAACTCACCAGCAACCGCTCGGCCTTCCGCCGCTGCCTGGCCTGCTCGATCTTGGCCACCTGAGGATCCGTTTTCCGCTCGTTCCACACAGGAGTGTTCTTATAGGTGTGCGAATCAGGGAACGCTGGCAGCCATGGGGGAATGTGTTGATGCGCTGGGGTTTCCTTCATCTGCAGAAATGTAGGCGAAAGATTCCGTTTTTTCACCACGGGGAACCGCGGCACAGGGCGAGCGAACGGGATCTCTTCCGCCCGCTTGGTGTACTGTATGATTTCACGCACGGTACCCGACCCCGAGACCGAGTGGCCGATCACATCCGAGGCGCCCACGAAACCCTGCGCAGCAAACGTGTCTTCCATGGCTTGTATCACATCGAAGGCGTTGCATTCCGTTCTGCTCGCGAGGCCAGCGTGATATTGAGCGGCCTTACCGAGGTCGCAGAGGTAGCGTACGGCGATATCTGCCACAGCTTCGAGGGCGGATTGCTGGCAGGATTGGAACCCGGCACCTTCGCATATCTGTGCCACTGCAATTCGCGCAACCGCTCGGCCGAAGGCATCTACTCCTCTAGTGGCCTTTTTATCATTGTTTGTCGGCGTCTGTGCCGTTGTTGCCTGCGGTGGTGTTGTCGGTATTCCTCCATTGGTGGCCATCCTCGTCACTGAACCATAGAAACTGCCTTACTGGGGTTTTCTATGTTAAAACCCTACTGAATGTTTCCTGAGAGGGTGGTCAAGAAAATTTTTGCGTTAAAACGATCCCTCGCGGGACTCGAACAGGACGCCGCGAATGAAACCAACCTGATAATCTGTGTATATAACTGCCCATAAAAATGATGAAAAGTCGCAGCAAATAACAAGTATTTATAAAAATTAATAACAATATTAAGATGGAACCCGGTAATTTTTTCATTAAAAATATATATATATTTTCAATTGCTCGTCCTCTGAAATTTAAAAATTCCGGCTACATGTTTGCTGGATTAAATTTCTTTGTTTTTTATGTTTAAAACCAATCTATATCCACTTTAATCTGGATTTATCAAGAGTCTAGAGAGATCAAATCTATCCAAGTGCAATTTTTTTTTAGTGTAAAATTTGAAGAAAGGTTTACATTTAAAAAGATTTGATCCCTCGGGATGTTTGATAGATCCGACATTAAGATGGATCTAGGTTAGTTATATAATTATATATAATATCTCTATTTGTATTGATATGTTTCTTTCTTATTCTCTCTATCTCACCCACCAAACATACACACTTTCTCTCCATATCTATCTCTCTCTTTTGCTCCCTCTTCCTCTCTCTCTTCCCCTTCTCTCTCTCTCTCTTTCGCTCCCTTTTCCTCTCTCTCTTAAGAGACCGTTTGGTTCTCGTGCTTTGTATGGACATCATTGTACTCAACAATCCCTTTGACTTACTTTGTGGTTATTAGTTGGACAAAATTATAATTATCTTATCTTATCTTATCTCCCTCTTCCCTCACTCTCTTTCCATCTCTCCCTTGTCACTCCCTCTCTTTCCACCTTTCTCCCTTTATGTCTTTCTTCCCTTCCTCTCTCTCCCCCTCCAACTCCATCTCTCTCTCTCTCTCTCTCTCTTCTTCTCTCTATTGGGCCCTCTCTTTGTCATTCTCTGCCACCTCCCTCTGTCTCGCCCCCCCACACCTCCCCATCGCTCTCTCTCACTTTCTCTCTTCCCTCTAACTATTTCACTATCTCCCTCCCTCTCTCCTTCTCTCTCTCCCCTCCATCATTGTCTCTCTTTCTCTCTTCCCCCCCTCTCCCTATCTCTTTCATCTCATTTCTCTTCCCTCCTCCCCATTCTCCCTCACTCTTTTCCCATCTCTCCCTTGTCACTCCCCCTCTCTCTCCACCTTTATCTCTCTATGTCTTTGTTCTTTCCTCCCTCTCTCTTCCTCCCTCTCCTCTCTCTCTTCCTCCCTCTCTCTCCCTTGTAAGTCCTCCTCTCTCTCTCTCTCCACTTATATATCTCTATGTCTTTGTTCCCTCTCTCCCTCCTACCCACCTCCCCCTCTCTCCCCCTATCACTCACTCTCTCTCTTTGCCCTTGAGCTTTGTCATTATCTTCCTCCCTCCCTCTCTCTATCTCTTAAATTTTATTCCATGATATTGTGTTTAAGAAAGTATCTAAATTACTTAAAATATCACTATCTTCCTCCCTCCCCCTCTCTATCTCTTAAATTTGATTCCATGATATTGTGTTTAAGAAAGTATCTAAACTAGCAATTGCACCAGATGTTGCAAAGGAAACATTGCAAGGAAGAGCATGGTTGAAGACAAATATGATATGTTACTTGATCTAATTGTAAATGTAAACTAGTTTGAGTGAAAGAGAAATTGTTGATGTAAATATATATAACAAGTTTTTGAGATTTAAGGCCACTGTGAATCTTGCAATCAGTGTTCTATAATGTTAAAAATTTACAACAATTTTATTTTTTGGGTTCACTGTTTATTAAGTCCTTATAATACTAGTGATTCCCCCATTACTATTGTCATTGTAGCCCTTATTGTTATTATTGTGCCCCTATTGTCCCCATATTGTTATTAGTGTGCCCCATAGAAGCCCACTATTGTTCTTGTTGTGCCTTTATATTATTATTGTTATGTTAGCTTTGATTATATTGTGACCCCTTAGACTTCTATATATAGAAAGGAGGTTTAATCATTTGTAGCATCCAAGAATTGTTCATTTGTGTAATGTAATAGAGGTTGCCCCCTCGAAGAGGCTGATTTTGAAGTCGTTGATCTATCTTTTCTATCTTTTGTGAGCTAGTTCATGACACAGCCTATGTTGGTTGCCTTCAAATAAACAATTTATCAGATGCAATATGGGCGAAAGGTGCCAACAATTGCAGCTTTATGCATTGCAATCTTGACTCCCATCGCCAATTGCTACATTGTAATAACAACCAAACGATGGAATGAAGCATAAGATGTTTGAATCTTTTGGCAACACAATATGTCCTTTTATTACAAATACAATGGGATGGATTAAGGCTACAAAAACGTTTTGTCAAATTAAATAACTATTAGCATGTGATAAGATCGATATAACAACATGACTTGAAGATATTGTACTCCATTAGGTCTCACATGTGAATGTGGCATCTAACTAGGCACAATGATGTATAGAGAAAACATATTTATCTTCTAAGCCATGTTATTTCTTCAATGTGGACACATCCTTTGTAGCCTTGGTGCATTTTTTTCCCAATGAAATGATTTAGGTAGTGTTGTGTAGTTCCTAATGTTATGATCACCATATCACTCTATGTCGCTTGCTCTGCAACACCTAGTAGCTTTTACCAGAACCTCAAGCCAAGGCAAAGGAAGAAGAAGTAGAAGAAGATGTCCCTCGCTCTGCAACAACTAATAGCTACGACCTGAACCTGAAGCTAGTGTTGAGGGAGAAGAAGTAGGAGATGATGAAGAAGAAAAAGAAGCCATCATAGAGTATTGTGAAAGCCCATGAGAGTTGGAGAATGAATGTGAAGGGAAACCATACTTGATGGAATGGGCAAGGGATGAGACAATGGCTGCTTTGACCTGCCCTCTCTTGGGGATATCCCTGCAGTGAGAAGGCATGATTATGTGTCTGCAGTTGGCCTGGGATGGATGGTGAAGATGCTACGAAATCTGTTAAATAAACCAATTTACACAAACTCAATGGAAAAGATTGACGAATTTTAAATGTACACAAACTCCGAGAAAATATGTGTGAGAAAGTCCAAATATATATATATATATAACAAGACTATGAAAGATTTAATATTATGTGGGTGGAGTAGACTGTCAATTTCAAAACTTAATGGCGTGTAATTAACTGGGAAAAGTTATATAATTTGTTGGATTGATTATCGAGGTGCAACTAATCAAGCAATAAATTTATTTGTTGCGTCGACTGTCGAGTTTGAGTACAATAAATCAAATAAGCCTATGTTGCCGACAACGAATCAAGCAATTTATTCACATGCACTATCGACAAAAAGGATAAAAATGGCATTGTCTACCAATGCCATAAATTCACCTAGATGACAAATTTCTTGTTGGAATCTGGTAAAAAAAAAAAGAGAGAATACTAGAGTTTAGTTTTTTTTTTTTTTTTTTTTTTAATAGTGGAAATGGATTCAACACTATCAAGAACCCCTTGGGCACCCAAAATCAAGAAGATTGATAGCTATAACCCATATTTTCAAAAAATTCTGCCAAATTTTGTCATAATGTTACCAAAATTTCCATTATTTTCTAAGCTCATTTGTATGATTTTTAGACTATGCTGATAAAAACTTGCAGCTTTATGTTCTACAAAGTTATGATGACACGTTTCTTTAAAAAACAAGATAGAATCATTCGTGTGTATTTTTCCATACTAAACTCTCTCTTTTGACAATTTACATTATTTTTATTCAAAGTAAATTGTTAGCAAATTAAACGACCAACAAAATCATATGCTTCCATTATAGAATAATAATATATTTTATATTAAAAATATGATTCCATTTGTTAAGCCAACCAGGTCTTTTTTTAATGGCAGGATCACCCGACCCTAGGAAGTTTTGTTTCCAAAC
The DNA here is from genome assembly GCA_000404065.3 of Pinus taeda. NCBI lineage: Eukaryota > Viridiplantae > Streptophyta > Pinopsida > Pinales > Pinaceae > Pinus > Pinus taeda. The sequence continues at coordinate 98,748 of APFE030548261.1, forward strand.
CCGTTAACAGATACAGTTGGTGGAGGAAATTTTGTCGACGTAACTGGCATATCTGATGGCTATATATCGTCCTTATCACTTTCAAATATCATCGCCACATCAATTCAATATTTTGGGCATTTGAAACATGTCTGCATTTATGAGTAAGCTGTTGAGAATGCAACAAGATGATGGAGCTTAGTGGAAAGAAGTCGCCTTCACTAAGTGGGCCCGCAGGTTATTTTTGGCGCAAGTCTATTTTTAGACATATGGATCATGGTCTATGAGTTGCAGGATGCAATTTGTGGATAATTGTTCAAGTTGGTAAAAATAGATGGACCTCTATTTTTAGACATATGGGCGGAGTCTATTTTTAGACTGCCAGGCTAAAAATAGAACAGTCGAATATTATTAGCCCTTAATAATATTTGGACTATAAACATTATCTTATTCTCTTGAAGCACTTCAGTTCGAGCTACGGATGTGGCACATGCAACTGCCAGAAGGAAATACGTGGTTCCTATGGGTTAGCTTGAGCTATTGCATGGAGGACTTCAATGATTGAGTTCTGTGGAGTTGGATCAGGAGTTGATGGAGTTGTGTTCAGTTTGACTTAGTTGAACTAGTTGTAGTTAGTCTAACTGGCAAATAGACTAATGTTGAGTGATGTGAATTAGTTATTAATTAATTCACTAATTATTAACTCATAAAGCAACTGAAGAATACATCGGTTAACTCAGGGCATGGACAGTGCAGTGGAGACAAGTGTTAGAGGTGAGTGAAAGGGCAAGACAGTTGTCAGTTGTGACTATAGTTGTGCATGTGATTTGCACAATCAGTGGGATTGAGTTTTGCATAGTGTTACACAAGGGAAACAAGTGAATGGTTTAACCATTCTCATCCATTCTCTATGCAGGATTGCGCAGTGGAGGCAGGCAAGCAGCAGAGGTGATTTGAGCCAGTGATTGATTCAGATCTGGGTTGTATTGTGTGTAACAAGTGGAACTAGTATTGTATTGTGTACTGTTACATGATCTCAATCAATATAATATACAGATAGTTGTGGGGTTTTCAGTTTTATGCTTTCCCTGGGTACATACTGTGTTGATATGTGTGATTGATGCTTTAATGTGCGCATGTGTACGTTTCTGAATACTGCTAAATTGACGATCAACGTAGATGAGATTATGTATTAAGCATGCATTCCGCAATAGTGTATAATTAGGATAATCTCGGTTGAATAAGTGTCAAAATTATTCATAAAATTTCTACATAAGCTGATAAAATCGAGTGCATGGTTATGAGTAATTCGAGAAAACCCAGGTTGATAATGAAGGAGAGGGACTCGTAGGTATAGGTTCACGTATAGGTATGCAGATATAATGGTTGATTGAACCATGTACATGAAGGACATCTTAGTAGATTGGCAGTTACAACGTTTGGCACCCATGTATTCCAATAGATGGTTGTTCCTTTATATTGACATCAACATATCTTTTGATCATGTTGGACCACAATTGGACTTTGTTGATTGAGATTGAGACAAGTAGTCATTGAGGAGGAACTTAAAAAATATAGTTCCCACTTGTCTTATTATAAATGTCTATCCCTAGTGTATAGGAGTATATCCCTGAAACTTTACAATAACTCCAACGAATCGAATGAATGAGATTCACCTTTCTTAATCTCCCTCAACAAAATATTTAGAACTCAAAAACAAAAGAGGCTTGAAAGACAAAAACCCACTTAGGCTTGAAAGACAAAAACCCACTTAGGACAACCGTCACTCCCATGCTTTAAAATGAATCCCGTCCCCGTGCTTGCAAAATTTTAACTTACAAGGGAAAAAAGACATGTTATGACCAGGTTTCACCTCAACATCCATACATTTAGCCTCTACGGGGAGCTTACCCAACCATCAACAATAAATTAATAGTGTTATGTTAATTGCTATGTTGTTGAACTATGTGTTAGAATATTATTGCTTTAACTATAAATGAATATTAGGATGTTAACGGATGTGCTATAAATTAATATTATGAGGTTAATGGTTGTGTTAGAAATTAATAATAAGATCTTAACGATGAATTTTATATTTGAATATTATAATATAGGTTTATTTTAATTACTTATATAGTAATTAATTATTTGATTTAGAGATCAAATTTCTTGATTTGCAGTGTAAAATTTGAAAAAGAAAAATCTTTGTTTTAATTCACACTTGATAAATTGGCCATTAAAATAGATTTATACCAATTCTATCTCTATAAATAGAGAGAAAAATGAGATGTGTAATTTTCCATTGTATTACAAAACTTAAAATTGTTATTCTAACAAATATTTGTTGAATTTCATTAAAACTAAAAAAAAAAAAAAATGTTTTATTATTTTTTTTACATATTGCTTTGTATAATATGTACATAATATTTTTTCCAGCCATATATAATACATACATAGTTCAGAATGAAATATTTTGAAATATTTTATTTATGTATTCCGTTGTCTACATATAGAGCTATGTTAACCACATAAGTTCTGAGAGGAATCAAATCTCGTGATGAACAAACATAGTTTACACTGCAAAACTTGAAAAATGAATAGTTTACACTGCAAAACTTGAAAAATGATTTTCACATTGAGGGACTTAATTCCTCTTTACACTTATAGATCCCTGATTAAAATGGATCTATAAAACATGAAAAGAGATTTTTACATTCTGAGATTTAATTCCTCACGTGCAAACAATTAGAAATAATGAAGAAATGGTTATGTGGTTGTAACATTACCTCTTACTTTAGGAGTTGTTCCTAGAATTTAGGAGGTTGGTTTCAACTACCTATTTTTCAGTCATGTATTTAATATGTAATATTCATTCATTGTAATGTATTGAGTGAACGAGAGAGAGAGAGTCTCCTCCTTGTATGAGTGCAGTCTCCAAGTGATGTACACACCTGTGAGCTGCAACTCCTTCTGATTAATTCAAGTTTCATTATTTTTATCTTGGTATCAGAGCTTAGGGTAGAGGTAGCCTTAGCTTTTGTTTTTTCTGGGATGTATCATTAGTTGCACATTTGTACATGTAGAGATAGCTGTGTGATCAGGTGGAACTGCAGTAACACCTGAAGCGAGAAGGCGTCAGATGATTGATCATCTCTGAGCCGAAGGAAGGGTTGGAGCGAAAACTTGGAGCGGATTTTTTTTTTTAGAAGGTGCGCAGCGATTGGCGCGGATTATTCAAGAAAATTCGCGCTATTGGCGCAGGAGTTGAGCTGGAAGTCGCACCAAAGAAAAGAGAGACCAAATTGGCGCGGATCCGTGGTCTATAAGCGCGCCAATTTTCCTGCACATCGCGAATTTTAATTTTCCGAGATTAGCGCGGATTCGGCGTCGATTGGAGCGCCAGCCCTTTCTCTCTGAAGATTTGCAATTTTTTTTGTTGCAGATCAGCAGAGGCCCGGTGGAGGCACGTGGAGATTCTGCTTGGTGGCAGCAGATTTGATTTGCCCGGTGGTGGCGAATCGAGATCCTTGATCAGCTCGGTGGCAGCAGATCGGATCTGCCCGGTGGTGGCGAAGTGAGATCCTTGATCAGCTCGGTGGTAGCAAATCGGATCTGCCCAGTGGTGGTGAAGTGAGATCCTTGATCAGCTCGATGGTAGCAGATCGGATCTGCCCGGTGGTGGCGAAGTGAGATCCTTGATCAGCTCGGTGGTAGCAGATCGGATCTGCCCGGTGGTGGCGAAGTGAAGTCCGTGATCTGGTCAGTGGTAGCAGATTGGACTTGCCCGGTGGTGGCAGACTTAAGTGTTCAGTTGGGCGAAAATGAACAACAGTTTGGAATCATACCTCCACGAGTCTAGCAAGCTCGATGGAACGAATTTCTCCAACTGGAAGTTCAAAATGCAAACTTTGCTGGAGAGTGCGAACGTGTGGTTGATCGTCTTGGGAAATGAACAGAGAGCCGGAAATGCAACCCAAGAACAGGACTGGGATAAGAGAGAAACAAAGGCAAAAGTAATACTGAAGATGTCTGTCAAAGACAACATTATCCCTCATATTCGAGACTGCAAGTCGGCCGCGGACATTTGGAATACGATCAAGGGTCTGTACGAGACACAAAACTCAAATCGTGTTCTAGCACTCAAAGGGAAATTGTTTGCATTAAAGATGGGCGAGAATGAATCAGTTGGTGGATTCATGGCCAGAGTTAAGGATCTGAAAGACCAATTGGGAGCCATTGGAGAAAAGGTATCAGATTCAGATCTGGTTACACTTACACTGAACAGAATGACAGATGAATATCAGACATTCATCTCAGCGTTGTCAGCGAGGGAGAAAGCCCCATTGTTTGATGAACTGACAACGATTCTGCTCCAGGAGGAGGAGCGACGACAGAATCTAAAGACTCAGGGCAATGATCTTGCTCTGATGGCAAAGAGAAGACAACACAGAGGAAAGCAGCGCCAGTACCAACAACAACAACAACAACCGCAGCAGCAGCAGAAAGGAGCCAACTCCTTTCAAGGGAAATCATCTAGAGGTATGACTAATACTTATGTTAAGAGATGTTTTTATTGTGGAAAGGCTGGTCACCAGATCAGAGAGTGCTACAAGAAGCAAGTCGATGAAAGGAGAAGCAAACAGAAGAAACATCAAGGTTGTTTTGCTGAAGAAGATGAAGATCACAACTATGATCTTAGGCTATTTACAGTTGACTGTGCACTTTCTGCATCAAGAGGAGATGATGACAATACATGGTATGTCGATTCAGGCGCATCCTCGCACATGACTGGTAAGAAAGAATATTTTGAGTTTCTTGAAGAATCTGCATGTGGATCCAAAATTTATTTGGGTGATGACAGTGGGTATGAGATTGTGGAGATATTCCTGTGAAACTACCAAGTGGCGATATCAAGCATCTTAAAAATGATTTATATGTTCCAGGAATCAAAAAGAATTTGATCTCTATCTCTATGATAACAGACCAGGACATGCAGGTACAATTCTTCAAGAATGGATGTGTCATTCAGGATAGCAAATTGGAGACAGTTGCAACAGGAGTACGCGTGGGGAATTTGTATAGACTGGATGCAAGGAGCATACCACAACAGGCAATGGTTGCAGCAACATCAACAGCTGAGAATCTCTGGCACCAGAGATTTGGACATATTAATCTACAAGATCTCATCCTGCTTAAAAATAAAGGTATGGTCGATGGACTTCCTACTTTGCATAATATCAAACTGGAATGTGATGGATGTGCATTAGGGAATATGCATAGAGATGAATTCCCTGTGCATGTCAACAGAAAACAAAGAGATATCCTAGAGCTAGTGCATACAGATATCTGTGGACCTATGCAGACTAGGTCTTTAGGAGGTGCATATTATTTTCTACTGTTTGTAGATGATTGCACTAGGTTCTCTTGGGTGTATTTTTTAAGCAACAAGAGTCAAGCTTTCAGATATTTTAAATAATTTAAAGTGATGATAGAGAACCAAACGGCAAAGAAGATAAAAATTCTCTGCTCAGATCAAGGGGGGGAATACAGGTTAAATGAGTTCATGAACTTCTGCAAGCAACATGGGATTATACAACAGTTTACAGTGCCACACACTCCACAGCAGAATGGAGTAGCAGAACGCAAGAACAGGACCCTGGTGGAGTGCGCCAGAAGCATGCTTCAAGGTAAAGGCATTTCTAATGGTCTTTGGGTAGAAGCCATTAATACTGATGTTTATTTAAAGAATAGGAGTCCCACCAAATGTTTAGGCTTCAAAACCCTTTTTGAAGCATTGTTTGGACTCAAACCAGCAGTTGATCATCTGAGAATATTTGGATCTAAGGCTTTTGCTCATGTACCGAAACCAGATAGGAAAAAGCTAGATCCCAAAGCCTTGAAATGCATATTTGTAGGATATGGCACAGAGTATAAAGCATACAAATTATATAATCCTGTGACTCATAAAGTGTTTGCAAGCAGAGATGTTATTTTTCATGAACAGACAAAAGATGGAAAGAAAGACTCTGATGATGAAAGCCACATTCCATTCTTCATAGAACTTAACAATGAAGATGAAGAAGAACAGGTGCAGGAGCAGGAGCAGAAACAGGGAGAAGTAGCAGCAGATGGCATAATAAGTGATGATACAGGCCTGGACAGTACTGAAACAGAAAGAGTTGAGGTAAGTTCTTTACCTAGAAGATCAGGTAGAAAGACTAGACTACCTGCAAAACTTAGAGACTATGCTTTAATGTCCAAGATTTTGAACATTGTAGAACCCTTAAATTATGAAGAAGCAAGTAGATCAGATGAATGGAGGGTTGCAATGCATGAAGAAATGGAATCCATTTATAGAAACCATACTTGGGACTTAGTTGAGTTGCCAGAAGGAAAAACCCCTATAGGTTGTAAGTGGCTATATAAACCTAAGATAAATGCAGATGGTATTGTAGAAAAATTCAAAGCAAGACTGGTAGCAAAGGGTTATTCACAACAGGAAGGAATTGATTTCGATGACACCTTTGCCCCTGTAGCTAAACTTAACACAATTAGAATGCTAATCTGTTTAGCAACAAAACATAAATGGAAGCTACACCAGTTAGATGTTAAATCTGCATTTTTGAATGGGGAATTAAAAGAAGAAATATATTTAGTACAGCCTCATGGATTTGTGAAAAAGGGGCAAAAGCATTTAGTGTGTAAATTGCATAAGGCATTCTATGGATTGAAACAAGCACCCAGGTCATGGTATGATAAAATTGATTCATTTTTTGTTCAGCATAGTTTCCACAAGAGCCTCAACGATCCAAATCTGTACACCAAGATAAATAAACAGAGGCAAATCATTTTGATTTCATTGTATGTAGATTACATGATAATAACAGGGAATGCATAAAGTTTAATCAAAGAAATCAAGCAGCAAATGTCACAGGAATTTGAAATGAAAGACCTTGGCGATCTTCATTATTGCCTAGGACTCGAAGTGTGGAAAGATTCTGGTCAAACTTTTCTAACTCAAGGAAAGTATGCCAGAAACCTGTTGGAAAGATTCTGAATGGAACAGTGTAAAATAGCAGCAACACCATTGCAGCAGAATCTCAAGCTAAGCAGTGATGATGGCACAAAACAGGTGGATGCCACTTTGTATAGATAGCTAGTGGGAAGTCTGATATATCTTACGACAACTAGGCCTGATTTGGCATACTCTATTAGTGTGCTGAGCCAGTTTATGTCCAGACCACTTGACAGTCACTGGAATGCAGCGAAATGTGTGTTGAGGTACCTTAGTGGTACTTGTAATTATGGTATTTTATACACTGACAGTTCTGATGTTACTTTAGCAGGTTATTCTGATTCTGATTAGGCAGGTAACCTGGACGATCGTAGATCCATCACAGGTTATGCATTTAGCATCGGATCCGGGGTTATTTCATGGTGCAGCAAAAAGCAAAGCACTGTAGCGTTATCATCATGTGAAGCAGAGTACCAGGCGTTGTGTGCAGCTACATGCGAAGCCATTTAGTTGAGGAGATTGCTTATTGATGCAGGCGAAGGACAAAAAGCAGCAACCAGCATCAAAACAAACAATCAAAGCACAAT